>JAKFHT010004461.1:0-225348 GCA_023783455.1 Erythrocebus patas
TTGGCAAAGTGATATTTGGAAGCCCATAGAGGGCTACGGTGAAAAACGAAACATCTTCCGTTAAAACTGGAAAGAAGCTTTCTGAGAAACTGCTTTGTGTTCTGTTAATTCATCTCACAGAGTTACAACTTTCCATTCAAGAAGCCTTTCGCTAACGCTATTCTTGTAGAATTGGCAAAATGATATTTGGAAGCCCATAGAGGGCTATGGTGAAAAAAGAAATATCTTCCGTTAAAAACGGGAAAGAAGCTTTCTGAGATAGTGCTTTGTGTTCTGTTAATTCATCTCACAGAGTTACAGCTTTCCCTTCAAGAGGCCTTTCGCAAAGGCTGTTGTGGAATTGGCAAAGTGATATTTGGAAGCCCATAGAGTTCTATGGTGACAAAGGAAATATCTTCCGTTAAAAAGTGGAAAGAAGCTTTCTGAGAAAGTGCTTTGTGTTCTGTTAATTCATCTCACAGAGTTACATCTTTCCCATCAAGGAACCTTTCGGTAAGGCTGTTCTTGTGGAATTGGCAAAGTGATATTTGGAAGCCCATAGAGGGCTATGGTAAAAAAGGAAATATCTTTCGTTAAAAATTGGAAAGAATCTTTCTGAGAATCTCCTTTGTGTTGTGTTAATTCACCTCACAGAGTTACATCTTTCCATGGAAGAAGCCTTTCGATAAGGCTGTTCTTGTAGAATTCGCAAAGTGATATTTGGAAGCCCATAGAGGGCTATGGTGAAAAAGGAAATATCTTCCCTTAACAACTGGAAAGAAGCTTTCTCAGAAACTCCTTTGGATTCTGTTAATTCATCTCACAGAATTTCATCTTTCCCTTCAAGAAGCCTTTTGCCAAGGCTGTTCGTGTGGAATTGGGAAACTGATATTTGGAAGCCCATAGAGGGCTATGGTGAAAAAGGAAATATATTCCTTTAAAACCTGGAAAGAAGCTTTCTGAGAAACTGCTTTGTGTTCTGTTAATTCATCTCACAGAGTTACATCTTACACTTCAAGAAGTCTTTCGCTAAGGCTGTTGTTGTGGAATTGGCAAAGTTATATTTGGAAGCCCATAGAGGTCTATGATGAAAAAGGAAATATCTTCCGTTAACAACTGGAAAGAAGAATTCTGAGAAACTGCTTTTTGTTCTGTTAATTCATCTCACAGAGTTACATTTTTCCCTTCAAGAAGCCTTTCGCTAAGGCTGTTTTTGTGGAATGGGCAAAGTGATATTTGGAAGCCCATAGAGGGCTACGGTGAAAAGCGAAACATCTTCCGTTAAAAACTGGAAAGAAGCTTTCTGAGAAACTGCTTTGTGTTCTGTTAATTCATCTCACAGAGTTACAACTTTCCATTCAAGAAGCCTTTCGCTAAGGCTATTCTTGTAGAATTGGCAAAATGATATTTGGTAGCCCATGGAGGGCTATGGTGAAAAAAGAAATATCTTCCGTTAAAAACTGGAAAGAAGCTTTCTGAGAAACTGCTTTGTGTTCTGTTAATTCATCTCACAGAGTTACATCCTTCCTTTCAAGAAACCTTTCGCTTAAGCTGTTCTTGTGGAATTGGCAAAGTGATATTTGGAAGCCCATAGAGGGCTATGGTGAACAAGGAAATATCTTCCGTTAACAACTGGAAAGAAGCTTTCTGAGAAACTGCTTTTGTTCTGTTAATTCATCTCACAGAGTTACATTTTTCCTTCAAGAAGCCTTTCGCTAAGGCTGTTTTGTGGAATGGGCAAAGTGATATTTGGAAGCCCATAGAGGGCTACGAGAAACATCTTCCGTTAAAAACTGGAAAGAAGCTTTCTGAGAAACTGCTTTGTGTTCTGTTAATTCATCTCACAGAGTTACAACTTTCCATTCAAGAAGCCTTTCGCTAAGGCTATTCTTGTAGAATTGGCAAAATGATATTTGGTAGCCCATGGAGGGCTATGGTGAAAAAAGAAATATCTTCCGTTAAAAACTGGAAAGAAGCTTTCTGAGAAACTGCTTTGTGTTCTGTTAATTCATCTCACAGAGTTACATCCTTCCTTTCAAGAAACCTTTCGCTTAAGCTGTTCTTGTGGAATTGGCAAAGTGATATTTGGAAGCCCATAGAGGGCTATGGTGAACAAGGAAATATCTTCCGTTAACAACTGGAAAGAAGCTTTCTGAGAAACTGCTTTGTGTTCTGTTTATTCATCTCACAGAGATACATCTTTCCCTTCAAGAAGCCTTTAGCTAAGGCTGTTCTTGTGGAATTGGCAAAGTGATATTGAGAAACACAGAGAGGGCTATGGTGAAAATGGAAATATCTTCCCTTAAAAACTGGAAAGAAGCTTTCTGAGAAACTGCTTTGTGTTCTGTTAATTCATCTCACAGAGTTACATCTTTCCCCTCAAGAAGCCTTTTTCTAAGACGTTCTTGTGGAATTTGCAAAGTGATATTTGGTAGCCCTTAGAGGGCTATGGTGAAAAAGGAAATATCTTCCGTTAAAAACTGCAAAGAAGCTTTCTGAGAAACTGCTTCGTGTTCTGTTAATTCATCTCACAGAGTTACATCTTTCCCTTCAAGAAGCCTTTCGCTAAGGCTGTTCTTGTGGAATTTTCAAACTGATATTTGGAAGCCCATATAGGGCTATGGTGAAAAAGGAAATATCTTCCGTTAAAACCGGAAAGAAGCTTTCTGAAAAACTGCTTTGAGTTCTGTTAATTCATCTCACAGAGTTACATCTTTCTCTTCAGAAACGTTTCGCTAAAGCTGTTTTGTGGAATTGGCAAAGTGATATTTGGAAGCCCTAGGGCTATGGTGAAAAAAAATATCTTCCTTAAAAACTGGAAAGAAGCTTTGTGAGAATCTGCTTTGTGTTCTGTTAGTTCATCTCACAGAGTTACATCTTTCCTTCAAGAAGCCTTCGCTAAGGCTTTTCTTGTGGAATTGCAAAGTGATATTTGGAAGCCCATAGAGGCTATGGTGAAAAAGGAAATATCTTCCGTTAAAAACTGGAAAGAAGCTTTCTGAGAAACTAACGGAAAGAAGCTTTCTGAGAAACTGCTTTTTGTTCTGTTAATTCATGTCACAGAGTAACATCTTTCCCTTCAAGAAGCGTTTCGCTAGGCTGTTCTTGTGGAATTGGCAAAGTGATATTTGAAGCCCTTAGAGGGCTGTGGTGAAAAAGGAAACATCTTCCGTTAACAACTGGAAATAAGCTTTCTGAGAAACTGCTTTGTGTTCTGTTAATTCATCTCACAGAGTTACATCTTTCCCTTCAAGAAGCCTTTCGCTAAGGTTGTTCTTGTGGAATTGGCAAAGTGATATTTGGAAGCCCATATAGGGCTATGGTGAAAAAGGAAATATCTTCCCTTAAAAACTGGAAAGAAGCTTTCTGAGATAGTGCTTTGTGTTCTGTTAATTCATCTCACAGAGTTACATCTTTCCCTTCAAGAAGCCTTTAGCTAAGTCTGTTCTTGTGGAATTGGCAAAGTGATATTTCGAAGCCCATAGAGGGCTATGGTGAAAAAGGAAATATCTTCCGTTAAAAACTGGAAAGAAGCTTTCTGAGAAACTAATGGAAAGAAGCTTTCTGAGAAACTGCTTTGTGTTCTGTTAATTCATCTCACAGAGTAACATCTTTCCCTTCAAGAAGCCTTTCGCTAAGGCTGTTCTTGTGGAATTGGCAAAGTGATATTTGGAAGCCCATAGAAGGCTATGGTGAAAAAGGAAATATCTTCCCTGAAAAAACTGGAAAGAACCTTTCTGAGAATCTGCTTTGTTTTCTGTTAATTCATCTCAGAGAGTTACATCTTTCCATTGAAGAAGCCTTTCTCTAAGACTGTTCTTGTGGAATTTGCAAAGTGATATTTGGAAGCCCCTAGAGGGCTATGTTGAAAAAGGAAATATCTTCCGTTAAAAACTGGAAAAAATCTTTCTGAGAATCTCGTTAGTATTGTGTTAATTCATCTCACAGAGTTAAATCTTTCCCTTCAAGAAACCTTTCGGTAAGGCTGTTCTTGTGGAATTGGCATAGTGATATTTGGAAGCCCTTAGAGGGCTAAGGTGAAAAAGGAAATATCTTCCGTTAAAAACTGGAAAAAATCTTTCTGAGAATCTCGTTAGTATTCTGTTAATTCATCTCACAGAGTTACATCTTTCCATAGAAGAAGCCTTTAGCTAAGACTGTTCTTGTGGAATTTGCAAAGTCATATTTGGAAGTCCCTGGAGGGCTATGGTGAAAAAGGAAATTTCTCCTGTTAAAAACTGGTAAGAAGCTTTCTGAGAAACTGCTTTGTGTTCTGTTAATTCATTTCACAGAGTTACAGCTTTCCCCTCAAGAAGCCTTTCTCTAAGACTGTTCTTGTGGAATTGGCAAAGTGATATTTGGAAGCGCTTAGAGGGCTATGGTGAAAAAGGAAATATCTTCTGTTCAAAACTGGAAAGAAGCTTTCTGAGAAACTGCTTCGTGTTCTGTTAATTCATCTCACAGAGTTACATCTTTCCCTTCAAGAAGCCTTTCGCTAAGGCTGTTCTTGTGGAATTTTCAAACTGATATTTGGAAGCCCATATAGGGCTATGGTGAAAAAGGAAATATCTTCCGTTAAAACCGGGAAAGAAGCTTTCTGAAAAACTGCTTTGAGTTCTGTTAATTCATCTCACAGAGTTACATCTTTCTCTTCAAGAAACGTTTCGCTAAAGCTGTTTTTGTGGAATTGGCAAAGTGATATTTGGAAGCCCCTAGAGGGCTATGGTGAAAAAGGAAATATCTTCCCTTAAAAACTGGAAAGAAGCTTTGTGAGAATCTGCTTTGTGTTCTGTTAATTCATCTCACAGAGTTACATCTTTCCTTCAAAGCCTTCGCTAAGGCTGTTCTTGTGGAATTTGCAAAGTGATATTTGGAAGCCCATAGAGGGCTATGGTGAAAAAGGAAATATCTTCCGTTAAAAACTGGAAAGAAGCTTTCTGAGAAACTAACGGAAAGAAGCTTTCTGAGAAACTGCTTTTTGTTCTGTTAATTCATGTCACAGAGTAACATCTTTCCTTCAAGAAGCGTTTCGCTAGGCTGTTCTTGTGGAATTGGCAAAGTGATATTTGAAGCCCTTAGAGGGCTGTGGTGAAAAGGAAACATCTTCCGTTAACAACTGGAAATAAGCTTTCTGAGAAACTGCTTTGTGTTCTGTTAATTCATCTCACAGAGTTACATCTTTCCTTCAAGAAGCCTTTCGCTAAGGTTGTTCTTGTGGAATTGGCAAAGTGATATTTGGAAGCCCATATAGGGCTATGGTGAAAAGGAAATATCTTCCTTAAAAACTGGAAAGAAGCTTTCTGAGATAGTGCTTTGTGTTCTGTTAATTCATCTCACAGAGTTACATCTTTCCTTCAAGAAGCCTTTAGCTAAGTCTGTTCTTGTGGAATTGGCAAAGTGATATTTCGAAGCCCATAGAGGCCTATGGTGAAAAGGAAATATCTTCCGTTAAAAACTGGAAAGAAGCTTTCTGAGAAACTAATGGAAAGAAGCTTTCTGAGAAACTGCTTTGTGTTCTGTTAATTCATCTCAGAGTAACATCTTTCCTTCAAGAAGCCTTTCGCTAAGGCTGTTCTTGTGGAATTGGCAAAGTGATATTTGAAGCCCATAGAAGGCTATGGTGAAAAGGAAATATCTTCCTGAAAAACTGGAAAGAACCTTTCTGAGAATCTGCTTTGTTTTCTGTTAATTCATCTCAGAGAGTTACATCTTTCCATTGAAGAAGCCTTTCTCTAAGACTGTTCTTGTGGAATTTGCAAAGTGATATTTGGAAGCCCCTAGAGGGCTATGTTGAAAAAGGAAATATCTTCCGTTAAAAACTGGAAAAAATCTTTCTGAGAATCTCGTTAGTATTGTGTTAATTCATCTCACAGAGTTAAATCTTTCCTTCAAGAAACCTTTCGGTAAGGCTGTTCTTGTGGAATTGGCAAGTGATATTTGGAAGCCCTTAGAGGGCTAAGGTGAAAAAGGAAATATCTTCCGTTAAAAACTGGAAAAAATCTTTCTGAGAATCTCGTTAGTATTCTGTTAATTCATCTCACAGAGTTACATCTTTCCATAGAAGAAGCCTTTAGCTAAGACTGTTCTTGTGGAATTTGCAAAGTCATATTTGGAAGCCCCTGGAGGGCTATGGTGAAAAGGAAATTTCTCCTGTTAAAACTGGTAAGAAGCTTTCTGAGAAACTGCTTTGTGTTCTGTTAATTCATTTCACAGAGTTACAGCTTTCCCCTCAAGAAGCCTTTCTCTAAGACTGTTCTTGTGGAATTGGCAAAGTGATATTTGGAAGCCCATAGAGGGCTATGGTGAAAAGGAAATATCTTCTGTTCAAAACTGGAAAGAAGCTTTCTGAGAAACTGCTTCGTGTTCTGTTAATTCATCTCACAGAGTTACATCTTTCCTTCAAGAAGCCTTCGCTAAGGCTGTTCTTGTGGAATTTTCAAACTGATATTTGGAAGCCCATATAGGGCTATGGTGAAAAAGGAAATATCTTCCGTTAAAACCGGGAAAGAAGCTTTCTGAAAAACTGCTTTGAGTTCTGTTAATTCATCTCACAGAGTTACATCTTTCTCTTCAAGAAACGTTTCGCTAAAGCTGTTTTTATGGAATTGGCAAAGTGATATTTGGAAGCCCCTAGAGGGCTATGGTGAAAAAGGAAATATCTTCCCTTAAAAACTGGAAAGAAGCTTTGTGAGAATCTGCTTTGTGTTCTGTTAATTCATCTCACAGAGTTACATCTTTCCCTTCAAGAAGCCTTTCGCTAAGGCTGTTCTTGTGGAATTTGCAAAGTGATATTTGGAAGCCCATAGAGGGCTATGGAGAAAAAGGAAATATCTTCCGTTAAAAACTGGAAAGAAGCTTTCTGAGAAACTAACGGAAAGAAGCTTTCTGAGAAACTGCTTTTTGTTCTGTTAATTCATGTCACAGAGTAACATCTTTCCCTTCAAGAAGCGTTTCGCTAGGCTGTTCTTGTGGAATTGGCAAAGTGATATTTGAAGCCCTTAGAGGGCTGTGGTGAAAAAGGAAACATCTTCCGTTAACAACTGGAAATAAGCTTTCTGAGAAACTGCTTTGTGTTCTGTTAATTCATCTCACAGAGTTACATCTTTCCCTTCAAGAAGCCTTTCGCTAAGGTTGTTCTTGTGGAATTGGCAAAGTGATATTTGGAAGCCCATATAGGGCTATGGTGAAAAAGGAAATATCTTCCCTTAAAAACTGGAAAGAAGCTTTCTGAGATAGTGCTTTGTGTTCTGTTAATTCATCTCACAGAGTTACATCTTTCCCTTCAAGAAGCCTTTAGCTAAGTCTGTTCTTGTGGAATTGGCAAAGTGATATTTCGAAGCCCATAGAGGGCTATGGTGAAAAAGGAAATATCTTCCGTTAAAAACTGGAAAGAAGCTTTCTGAGAAACTAACGGAAAGAAGCTTTCTGAGAAACTGCTTTGTGTTCTGTTAATTCATCTCACAGAGTAACATCTTTCCCTTCAAGAAGCCTTTCGCTAAGGCTGTTCTTGTGGAATTGGCAAAGTGATATTTGGAAGCCCATAGAGGCTATGGTGAAAAGGAAATATCTTCCTGAAAAACTGGAAAGAACCTTTCTGAGAATCTGCTTTGTTTTCTGTTAATTCATCTCAGAGAGTTACATCTTTCCATTGAAGAAGCCTTTCTCTAAGACTGTTCTTGTGGAATTTGCAAAGTGATATTTGGAAGCCCCTAGAGGGCTATGTTGAAAAAGGAAATATCTTCCGTTAAAAACTGGAAAAAATCTTTCTGAGAATCTCGTTAGTATTGTGTTAATTCATCTCACAGAGTTAAATCTTTCCTTCAAGAAACCTTTCGGTAAGGCTGTTCTTGTGGAATTGGCAAAGTGATATTTGGAAGCCCTTAGAGGGCTAAGGTGAAAAAGGAAATATCTTCCGTTAAAAACTGGAAAAAATCTTTCTGAGAATCTCGTTAGTATTCTGTTAATTCATCTCACAGAGTTACATCTTTCCATAGAAGAAGCCTTTAGCTAAGACTGTTCTTGTGGAATTTGCAAAGTCATATTTGGAAGCCCTGAGGGCTATGGTGAAAAGGAAATTTCTCCTGTTAAAACTGGAAGAAGCTTTCTGAGAAACTGCTTTGTGTTCTGTTAATTCATTTCACAGAGTTACAGCTTTCCCCTCAAGAAGCCTTTCTCTAAGACTGTTCTTGTGGAATTGGCAAAGTGATATTTGGAAGCCCATAGAGAGCTATGGTGAAAAAGGAAATATCTTTCGTTAAAAAACGGAGACAATTGTTCTGAGAACCTGCTTTGTGTTCTGTTAATTCATCTCACAGAGTTACATCTTTCCATTCAAGAAGCCTTTCGCTAAGGCTGTTCTTGTAGAATTGGTAAAGTGATATTTGGAAGCCCATAGAGGGCTCTGGTAAAAAAGGAAATATCTTCCGTAAAAAACTGGAAAGAAGCTTTCTGAGAAACTGCTTTGTGTTCTGTTAATTCATCTCACCGAGCTACAGCTTTCCCCTCAAGAAGTCTTTCGCTAAGGCTGTTCTTGTGGAATTGGCAAAGGGATATTTGGAAGCCCATAGAGGGCTATGGTGAAAAAGGAAATATCTTCCGTTAAAAACTGGAAAGAAGCTTTCTGAGAAACTGCTTTGTGTTCTGTTAATTCATCTCTCAGATGTACATCTTTCCTTTCAAGAAGACTTTCGCTAAGGCTGTTCTTGTGGAATTGGCAAAGTGATATTTGGAAGTCCATAGAGCGGTATGGTGAAAAGGGACATATCTTCCGTGAAAAACTGGAAAGAAGCTTTCTGAGAAACTGCTTTGTGTTCTGTCAATTCATCTCACAGAGTTACATCTTTCCCTTCAAGAAGCCTTTCGCCAAGGCTGTTCTTGTGGAATTGGCAAAGTGATATTTGGAAGCCCATAGAGGGCTATGGTGAAAAAGAAAATATCTTCCATTAAAAACTGGAAAGAAGGTTTCTGAGAAACTGCTTTGTGTTCTGTTAATTCATCTCACAGAGTTGCATCTTTCCTTACAAGAAGCCTTTCGGTAACGCTATTCTTGTGGAATTGGCAAAGTGATATTTATCAGCCCTTAGAGGGCTATGGTGAAAAAGGAAATATCTCCAGTTAAAAACTGGAAAGAAGTTTTCTGAGAAACTCCTTTGTGTTCTGTTAATTCATCTCACAGAGTTACAGCTTTCCCTTCAAGAAGCCATTCGCTAAGGCTGTTCTTGTGGAATTGGCAAAGTGATATTTGGAAGCCCATAGAGGGCTATGGTGAACACGAAATATCTTCCGTTAAAAACTGGAAAGAAGCTTTCTGAGAAACTGCTTTGGGTTCTGTTAATTCATCTCACAGAGTTACATCTTTCCCTTCGAGAAGGCTTTCGCCAAGGCTGTTCGTGTGGAATTGGAAAAGTGATATTTGGAAGCCCATAGAGGGCTATGGTGAAAAAGGAAATATCTTCAATTAAAAATTGGAAAGAAGCTTTCTGAGAAACTGCTTTGTGTTCTGTTAATTCATTTCACAGAGTTACATCTTTATTTTCAAGAAGCCTTTAGCTAAGGCTGTTCTTGTGGAATTGGCAAAGTGATATTTGGAAACCCACACAGGGCTATGGTGAAAAAGGAAATATCTTCCCTTAAAAACTGGAAAGAAGCTTTCTGAGAAACTGCTTTGGGTTCTGTTAATTCATCTCACAGAGTTACATTTTTCCCTTCAAGAAGGCTTTCGCTAAGTCTGTTCTTGTGGAATTGGCAAAGTGATATTTGTCAGCCCTTAGAGGGCTAAGGGGAAAAAGGAAATATCTCCTGTTAAAAAGTGGAAAGAAGCTTTCCGAGAAACTGAATTTGCAAAGTGATATTTGGTAGCCCTTAGAGGGCTATGGTGAAAAAGGAAATATTTTCCATTAAAAACTGAATAGAATCCTTCTGAGAAAATGCTGTGTGTTCTGTTAATTCATCTCACAGAGTTACATCTTTCCATTGAAGAAAACTTTCGCTAAGGCTGTTGTTGTTGAATTGGCAAAGTGATATTTGGAAGCCCATAGAGGGCTATGGTGAAAAACGAAACATCTTCTGTTAAAACTGGAAAGAAGCTTTCTGAGAAACTGCTTTGTGTTCTGTTAATTCATCTCACAGAGTTACAGCTTTCCCCTCAAGAAGCCTTTCTGTAAGACCGTTCTTGTGGAATTTGCAAAGTGATATTTGGAAGCCCTTAGAGGGCTATGGTGAAAAATTAAATATCTTCCGTTAAAAACTGCAAAGAAGCTTTCTGAGAAACTGCTTTGTGTTCTGTTAATTCATCTCACAGAGTTACATCCTTCCTTTCAAGAAACCTTTCGCTTAAGCTGTTCTTGTGGAATTGGCAAAGTGATATTTGGAAGCCCATAGAGGGCTATGGTGAAAAAGGAACTATCTTCCGTTAAAAACTGGAAAGAAACTTTCTGAGAATCTCGTTTGTATTCTGTTAATTCATCTCACAGAGTTACATGTTTCCGTAGAAGAAGCCTTTAGCGAAGAATGTTCTTGTGGGATTTGCAAAGTCATATTTGGAAGCCCATACAGGGTTATGGTGAAAAAGGAAATTTCTCCTGTTAAAAACTGGAAGGAAGCTTTCTGAGAAACTGCTTTGTGTTCTGTTAATTCATCTCACAGAGTTACATCTTTCCCTTCAAGAAGCCTTTCGCCAAGGCTGTTCTTGTGGAATTGGCAAAGTGATATTTGGAAGCCCATAAAGGGCTACGTTGAAAAAGGAAATATCTTCCATTAAAAACTGTAAAGAAGCTTCCTGAGAAACTGCTTTGTGTTCTGTTAATTTATCTGACAGAGTTACATCTTTCCTTTCAAGAAGCCTTTCGCTAAGGCTATTCTTGTGGAATTTTCAAAGTGATATTTGTCAGCCCTTAGAGGGCTATGGTGAAAAAGGAAATATCTTCCGTTAAAAACTGGAAAGAAGCTTTCTGAGAAACTGCTTTGTGTTCTGTTAATTCATCTCACAGAGCTACAGCTTTCCCCTCAAGAAGCCTTTCGCTATGACTGTTCTTGTGGAATGGGCAAAGTGATATTTGGAAGCCCATACAGGACTATGGTGAAAAAGGAATTATCTCCGTAAAACTGGAAAGAAGCTTCCTGAGAAACTGCTTTGTGTTCTGTTAATTTATCTGACAGAGTTACATCTTTCCTTCAAGAAGCCTTTCGCTAAGGCTATTCTTGTGGAATTTTCAAAGTGATATTTGTCAGCCCTTAGAGGGCTATGGTGAAAAAGGAAATATCTTCCGTTAAAAACTGGAAAGAAGCTTTCTGAGAAACTGCTTTGTGTTCTGTTAATTCATCTCACAGAGCTACAGCTTTCCCCTCAAGAAGCCTTTCGCTATGACTGTTCTTGTGGAATGGGCAAAGTGATATTTGGAAGCCCATACAGGACTATGGTGAAAAAGGAATTATCTCCCGTAAAAACTGGAAAGAAGCTTTTTGAGAAATTGCTTTGTGTTCTGTTAATTCATCTGACAGAATTACATCTTTCCCTTCAAGAATCGTTTCACTAAGGCTGTTCTTGGTGAATTGCAAAGTGATATTTTGAAGCCCATTGAGGGCTATGGTGAAAAAGAAAATATCTTCCGTTAAAAAATGGAAAGAAGCTTTCTGAGAAACTGCTTTGTGTTCTGTTAATTCATCTCACAGAGTTACATATTTCCCTTCAAGAAGCCTTTAGCTAAGACTGTTCTTGTGGAATTTGCAAAGTCATATTTGGAAGCCCATAGAGGGCTATGGTGAAAAAGGAAATATCTTCCGTTAAAAAGTGGAAAGAAGCTTTCTGAGAAACTGCTTTGTGTTCTTTTAATTCATCTCACAGAGTTACATCTTTCCCTTCAAGAAGCCTTTCGCTAAGGCTGTTCTTGTGGAATTGGCAAAGGGATATTTGGAGCCCATAGAGGGCTATGGTGATAAAGGAAATATCTTCAATTAAAAAGTGGAAAGAAGCTTTCTGAGAAACTGCTTTGTGTTCTGTTAATTCATCTCACAGAGTTACATCTTTCCCTTCAAGAATCCTTTTGCAAAGGCTGTTCTTGTGGAATTGGCAAAGTGATATTTGGAAGCCCATAGAGGGCTATGGTGAGATAGACAATATCTTCCCTTAACAACTGGAAAGAAGCTTTCTGAGAAACTGCCTTGTGTTCTGTTAATTCATCTCACAGAGTTATAGCTTTCCCCTCCAGAAGCCTTTCTCTAAGACTGTTCTTGTGGAATTTGCAAAGTGATATTTGGAGGCCCATAGAGGGCTATGATGAAAAAGGAAATATCTTCCGTTAAAAACTGGAAAGAAGCTTTCTGAGATAGTGCTTTGTGTTCTGTTAATTCATCTCAAAGAGTTACATCTTTCCCTTCAAGAAGCCTTTCGGTAAGGCTGTTTTTGTGGAATTGGCAAAGTGATATTTGGAAGCCCATAGATGGCTAAGGTGAAAAAGGAACTATCTTCCGTCAAAAACTGGAAAGAAGCTTTCTGAGAAACTACTCTGTGTTCCGCTAATTCATCTCACAGAGTTACATTTTTCCCTTCAAGAAGCCTTTCGCTAAGTCTGTTTTTGTTGAATTGGCCAAGTGATATTTGGAAGCCCGTAGAGGTCTACGGTGAAAAGGAGTATCTTCCTTAAAACTGGAAAGAAGCTTTCTGAGAAACTGCTTTGTGTTCTGTTAATTCATCTCACAGAGTTACAGCTTTCCGCTCAAGAAGCCTTTCTCTAACACTGTTCTCGTGGAATTGGCAAAGTGATATATGGAAGCCCATAGAGAGCTATGGTGAAAAAGGAAATAACTTCCGTTAAAAACTGGAGAGAATCTTTCTGAGAACCTGCTTTGTGTTCTGTTAATTCATCTCACAGAGTTACATCTTTCCATTGAAGAAGCCTTTCGCTAAGGCTGTTCTTGTAGAATTGACAAAGTGATATTTGGAAGCCCCTAGAGGGTTGTGGTGAAAAAGGAAATATCTTCCGTTAAAAACTGGAAAGAAGCTTTCTGAGAAACTGCTTTGTGTTCTGTTAATTCATCTCACAGAGTTACATCTTTCCCTTCAAGAAGCCTTTAGCTAAGGCTTTTCATGTGGAATTTACAAACTGATATTTGGAAGCCCTTAGAGGGCTATGGTGAAAAAGGAAATATCTTCCGTTAAAACCTGGAAAGAAGCTTTCTGAAAAACTGCTTTGTGTTCTGTTAATTCATCTCACAGAGCTACATCTTTCTATTGAAGAAGGCTTTCGCTAAGACTGTTCTTGTGGAATTCGCAAAGTCATATTTGGAAGCCCATAGAAGGATAAGGTGAAAAAGGAAATTTCTCCTGTCAAAAACTGGAAAGAAGCTTTCTTAGAAACTGCTTTGTGTTCTGTTAATTCATCTCACAGAGTTACATCTTTCCCTTCAAGAAGCCATTCGTTCATGCTGTTCCTGTGGAATTGGGAAAGTGATATTTGGAAGCCCATAGAGGGCTACGGTGAAAAGGAAATATCTTCCGTTAAAAACTGGAAAGAAGCTTTCTGAGAAACTAACGGAAAGAAGCTTTCTGAGAAACTGCTTTGTGTTCTGTTAATTCATATCACAGAGTAACATCTTTCCCTTCAAGAAGCCTGTCGCTAAGGCTGTTCTTGTGTAATTGGAAAAGTGATATTTGGAAGCCCATAGAGGACTATGGTGAAAAAGGAAATATCTTCCGTTAACAACTGGAAAGAAGCTTTCTGAGAAACTGCTTTGTGTTCTGTTAATTCATCTCACAGAGTTACATCTTTACCTTCAAGAAGCCTTTCGCTAAGTCTATTCTTGTGGAATTGGGAAAGTGATATTTGGAAGCCCATACAGGTCTATGGTGAAAAAGGAAATATCTTCCATTAAAAACTGGAAAGAAGCTTTCTGAGAAACTGCTCTGTGTTCTGTTAATTCATCTCACAGAGTTACATCTTTCCTTCAAGAAGCCTTTCGCTAAGGCTGTTCTTGTGGAATTTGCAAAGTGATATTTGGTAGCCCTTAGAGGTCTATGGTGAAAAAGGCAATATCTTCCCTTAAAAACTGGAAAGAATCTTTCTAAGAAACTGTTTTGTGTTCTGTTAATTCATCTCACAGAGTTACATCTTTCCATTGAAGAAGCCTTTCGCTAAGGCTGTTCTTGTGGAATTGGCAAGGTGATATTTGGAAGCCCATAGAGGGCTACGGTGAAAAAGGAAATATCTTCCGTTAAAAACTGGAAAGAAGCTTTCTGAGAAACTGCTTTGTGTTCTGTTAATTCATCTCACAGAGTTACATCTTTCCATTCAAGAAGCGTTTCGCTAAGGCTATTCTTGTAGAATTGGCAAAATGATATTTGGAAGCCCTTAGAGGGCTATGGTGAAAAAAGAAATATCTTCCGTTAAAAACTGGAAAGAAGTTTTCAGAGAAACTGCTTTGTGTTCTGTTAATTCATCTCCCAGAGTTACATCTTTCCCTTCAAGAAGCCTTTCGCTAAGGCTGTTCTTGTGGAATTTGCGAAGTGATATTTGGAAGCCCATAGAGCGCTATGGTAAAAAAGGAAATATATTCCATTAAAAACTGGAAAGAAGCTTTCTGAGAAACTAACGGAAAGAAGCTTTCTGAGAAATTGCTTTGTGTTCTGTTAATTCATCTCACAGAGTAACATCTTTGCCTTCAAGAAGCCTTTCGCTAAGGCTGTTCCTGTGGAATTGGCAAAGTGATATTTGGAAGCCCATAGATGGCTAAGGTGAAAAAGGAACTATCTTCCGTTAAAAACTGGAAAGAAGCTTTCTGAGAAACTACTCTGTGTTCTGCTAATTCATCTCACAGAGTTACATTTTTCCCTTCAAGAAGCCTTTCGCTAAGTCTGTTTTTGTTGAATTGGCCAAGTGATATTTGGAAGCCCGTAGAGGTCTACGGTGAAAAAGGGAGTATCTTCCCTTAAAAACTGGAAAGAAGCTTTCTGAGAAACTGCTTTGTGCTCTGTAAATTCGTCTCACAGAGTTACAGCTTTCCGCTCAAGAAGCCTTTCTCTAACACTGTTCTCGTGGAATTGGCAAAGTGATATATGGAAGCCCATAGAGAGCTATGGTGAAAAAGGAAATAACTTCCGTTAAAAACTGGAGAGAATCTTTCTGAGAACCTGCTTTGTGTTCTGTTAATTCATCTCACAGAGTTACATCTTTCCATTGAAGAAGCCTTTCGCTAAGGCTGTTCTTGTAGAATTGACAAAGTGATATTTGGAAGCCCCTAGAGGGTTGTGGTGAAAAAGGAAATATCTTCCGTTAAAAACTGGAAAGAAGCTTTCTGAGAAACTGCTTTGTGTTCTGTTAATTCATCTCACAGAGTTACATCTTTCCCTTCAAGAAGCCTTTAGCTAAGGCTTTTCATGTGGAATTTACAAACTGATATTTGGAAGCCCTTAGAGGGCTATGGTGAAAAAGGAAATATCTTCCGTTAAAACCTGGAAAGAAGCTTTCTGAAAAACTGCTTTGTGTTCTGTTAATTCATCTCACAGAGCTACATCTTTCTATTGAAGAAGGCTTTCGCTAAGACTGTTCTTGTGGAATTCGCAAAGTCATATTTGGAAGCCCATAGAAGGATAAGGTGAAAAAGGAAATTTCTCCTGTCAAAAACTGGAAAGAAGCTTTCTTAGAAACTGCTTTGTGTTCTGTTAATTCATCTCACAGAGTTACATCTTTCCCTTCAAGAAGCCATTCGTTCATGCTGTTCCTGTGGAATTGGGAAAGTGATATTTGGAAGCCCATAGAGGGCTACGGTGAGAAAGGAAATCTCTTCCGTTAAAAACTGGAAAGAAGCTTTCTGAGAAACTAACGGAAAGAAGCTTTCTGAGAAACTGCTTTGTGTTCTGTTAATTCATATCACAGAGTAACATCTTTCCCTTCAAGAAGCCTGTCGCTAAGGCTGTTCTTGTGTAATTGGAAAAGTGATATTTGGAAGCCCATAGAGGACTATGGTGAAAAAGGAAATATCTTCCGTTAACAACTGGAAAGAAGCTTTCTGAGAAACTGCTTTGTGTTCTGTTAATTCATCTCACAGAGTTACATCTTTACCTTCAAGAAGCCTTTCGCTAAGTCTATTCTTGTGGAATTGGGAAAGTGATATTTGGAAGCCCATACAGGTCTATGGTGAAAAAGGAAATATCTTCCATTAAAAACTGGAAAGAAGCTTTCTGAGAAACTGCTCTGTGTTCTGTTAATTCATCTCACAGAGTTACATCTTTCCTTCAAGAAGCCTTCGCTAAGGCTGTTCTTGTGGAATTTGCAAAGTGATATTTGGTAGCCCTTAGAGGTCTATGGTGAAAAGGCAATATCTTCCTTAAAAACTGGAAAGAATCTTTCTAAGAAACTGTTTTGTGTTCTGTTAATTCATCTCACAGAGTTACATCTTTCCATTGAAGAAGCCTTCGCTAAGGCTGTTCTTGTGGAATTGGCAAGGTGATATTTGGAAGCCCATAGAGGGCTACGGTGAAAAGGAAATATCTTCCGTTAAAAACTGGAAAGAAGCTTTCTGAGAAACTGCTTTGTGTTCTGTTAATTCATCTCACAGAGTTACATCTTTCCATTCAAGAAGCGTTTCGCTAAGGCTATTCTTGTAGAATTGGCAAAATGATATTTGGAAGCCCTTAGAGGCTATGGTGAAAAAGAAATATCTTCCGTTAAAAACTGGAAAGAAGTTTTCAGAGAAACTGCTTTGTGTTCTGTTAATTCATCTCCCAGAGTTACATCTTTCCCTTCAAGAAGCCTTTCGCTAAGGCTGTTCTTGTGGAATTTGCGAAGTGATATTTGGAAGCCCATAGAGCGCTATGGTAAAAAGGAAATATATTCCATTAAAAACTGGAAAGAAGCTCTGAGAAACTAACGGAAAGAAGCTTTCTGAGAAATTGCTTTGTGTTCTGTTAATTCATCTCAAAGAGTTACATCTTTCCCTTCAAGAAGCCTTTCGGTAAGGCTGTTTTTGTGGAATTGGCAAAGTGATATTTGGAAGCCCATAGATGGCTAAGGTGAAAAAGGAACTATCTTCCGTCAAAAACTGGAAAGAAGCTTTCTGAGAAACTACTCTGTGTTCTGCTAATTCATCTCACAGAGTTACATTTTTCCCTTCAAGAAGCCTTTCGCTAAGTCTGTTTTTGTTGAATTGGCCAAGTGATATTTGGAAGCCCGTAGAGGTCTACGGTGAAAAAGGGAGTATCTTCCCTTAAAAACTGGAAAGAAGCTTTCTGAGAAACTGCTTTGTGCTCTGTAAATTCGTCTCACAGAGTTACAGCTTTCCGCTCAAGAAGCCTTTCTCTAACACTGTTCTCGTGGAATTGGCAAAGTGATATATGGAAGCCCATAGAGCTATGGTGAAAAAGGAAATAACTTCCGTTAAAAACTGGAAGAATCTTTCTGAGAACCTGCTTTGTGTTCTGTTAATTCATCTCACAGAGTTACATCTTTCCATTGAAGAAGCCTTTCGCTAAGGCTGTTCTTGTAGAATTGACAAAGTGATATTTGGAAGCCCCTAGAGGGTTGTGGTGAAAAAGGAAATATCTTCCGTTAAAAACTGGAAAGAAGCTTTCTGAGAAACTGCTTTGTGTTCTGTTAATTCATCTCACAGAGTTACATCTTTCCTTCAAGAAGCCTTTAGCTAAGGCTTTTCATGTGGAATTACAAACTGATATTTGGAAGCCCTTAGAGGGCTATGGTGAAAAAGGAAATATCTTCCGTTAAAACCTGGAAAGAAGCTTTCTGAAAACTGCTTTGTGTTCTGTTAATTCATCTCACAGAGCTACATCTTTCTATTGAAGAAGGCTTTCGCTAAGACTGTTCTTGTGGAATTGCAAAGTCATATTTGGAAGCCCATAGAAGGATAAGGTGAAAAAGGAAATTTCTCCTGTCAAAACTGGAAAGAAGCTTTCTTAGAAACTGCTTTGTGTTCTGTTAATTCATCTCACAGAGTTACATCTTTCCTTCAAGAAGCCATTCGTTCATGCTGTTCCTGTGGAATTGGGAAAGTGATATTTGGAAGCCCATAGAGGGCTACGGTGAGAAAGGAAATCTCTTCCGTTAAAAACTGGAAAGAAGCTCTGAGAAACTAACGGAAAGAAGCTTTCTGAGAAACTGCTTTGTGTTCTGTTAATTCATATCACAGAGTAACATCTTTCCCTTCAAGAAGCCTGTCGCTAAGGCTGTTCTTGTGTAATTGGAAAAGTGATATTTGGAAGCCCATAGAGGACTATGGTGAAAAAGGAAATATCTTCCGTTAACAACTGGAAAGAAGCTTTCTGAGAAACTGCTTTGTGTTCTGTTAATTCATCTCACAGAGTTACATCTTTACCTTCAAGAAGCCTTTCGCTAAGTCTATTCTTGTGGAATTGGGAAAGTGATATTTGGAAGCCCATACAGGTCTATGGTGAAAAAGGAAATATCTTCCATTAAAAACTGGAAAGAAGCTTTCTGAGAAACTGCTCTGTGTTCTGTTAATTCATCTCACAGAGTTACATCTTTCCTTCAAGAAGCCTTTCGCTAAGGCTGTTCTTGTGGAATTTGCAAAGTGATATTTGGTAGCCCTTAGAGGTCTATGGTGAAAAAGGCAATATCTTCCCTTAAAAACTGGAAAGAATCTTTCTAAGAAACTGTTTTGTGTTCTGTTAATTCATCTCACAGAGTTACATCTTTCCATTGAAGAAGCCTTTCGCTAAGGCTGTTCTTGTGGAATTGGCAAGGTGATATTTGGAAGCCCATAGAGGGCTACGGTGAAAAAGGAAATATCTTCCGTTAAAAACTGGAAAGAAGCTTTCTGAGAAACTGCTTTGTGTTCTGTTAATTCATCTCACAGAGTTACATCTTTCCATTCAAGAAGCGTTTCGCTAAGGCTATTCTTGTAGAATTGGCAAAATGATATTTGGAAGCCCATAGAGGGCTATGGTGAAAAAAGAAATATCTTCCGTTAAAAACTGGAAAGAAGTTTTCAGAGAAACTGCTTTGTGTTCTGTTAATTCATCTCCCAGAGTTACATCTTTCCCTTCAAGAAGCCTTTCGCTAAGGCTGTTCTTGTGGAATTTGCGAAGTGATATTTGGAAGCCCATAGAGCGCTATGGTAAAAAAGGAAATATATTCCATTAAAAACTGGAAAGAAGCTTTCTGAGAAACTAACGGAAAGAAGCTTTCTGAGAAATTGCTTTGTGTTCTGTTAATTCATCTCACAGAGTAACATCTTTGCCTTCAAGAAGCCTTTCGCTAAGGCTGTTCCTGTGGAATTGGCAAAGTGATATTTGGAAGCCCATAGAGGGCTATGGTGAAAAAGGAAATAACTTCCATTAAAAACTGGAAAGAAGCTTTCTGAGAAACTGCTTTCTGTTCTGTTAATTCATCTCACAGAGCTACAGCTTTCCCCTCAAGAAGCCTTTCGCTATGACTGTTCTTGTGGAATTTACAAAGTGATATTTGGAAGCCCATAGAGGGCTATGGTGAAAAAGGAAATATCTTCCGTTAAAAAGTGGAAAGAAGCTTTCTGAGAAACTGCTTTGTGTTCTGTTAATTCATCTCACAGAGTTACAGCTTCCCCTCAAGTAGCCTTTCTCTAAGACTGTTCTTGGGAATGGGCAAAGTGATATTTGGAAGCCCATACAGGACTATGGTGAAAAAGGAATTATCTCCCGTTAAAAACTGGAAAGAAGCTTTCTGAGAAATTGCTTTGTGTTCTGTTAATTCATCTCACAGAATTACATCTTTCCCTTCAAGAATCGTTTCGTTAAGGCTGTTCTTGATGAATAGGCAAAGTGATATTTGGAAGCCCATAGAGGTCTATGTTGATAAGGGAAATATGTTCCATTAAAAACTGGAAAGAAGCTTCCTGAGAAACTGCTTTGTGGTCTGTTAATTCATCTCACGGAGTTACATCTTTCCCTTCAAGAATCCTTTCGCTAAGGCTGTTTTTGTGGAATTGGCAAAGTGATATTTGGAAGCCCATAGAGGGCAATGGTGAAAAAGGTAATATCTTCCGTTAAAAACTGGAAAGAAGCTGTCTGAGAAACTAACGGAAAGAAGCTTTCTGAGAAACTGCTTTGTGTTCTGTTAATTCATCTCACAGAGTAACATCTTTCCCTTCAAGAAGCCTGTCGCTAAGGCTGTTCTTGTGGAATTGGCAAAGTGATATTTGGAAGCCCATAGAGGGCTACGGTGAAAAACGAAATATCTTCCGTTAGAAACTGGAAAGAAGCTTTCTGAGAAACTGCTTTGTGTTCTGTTAATTCATCTCCCAGAGTTACATCTTTCCATTCAAGAAGCCTTTCGCTAAGGCTATTCTTGTAGAATTGGCAAAATGATATTTGGAAGCCCATAGAGGGCTATGGTAAAAAAAGAAATATCCTGCGTTAAAAACTGGAAAGAAGCTTTCAGAGCAACTGCTTTGTGTTCTGTTAATTCATCTCCAAGAGTTACATCTTTCCCTTCAAGAACCCCTTCGCTACGGCTGTTCTTGTGGAATTTGCAAAGGGATATTTGGAAGCCCATAGAGGGCTATGTTGAAAAAGGAAATATCTTCCGTTAAATACTGGAAAGAAGCTTTCTGAGAAAGTAACGGAAAGAAGCTTTCTGAGAAACTGCTTTGTGTTCTGTTAATTCATCTCACAGAGTTACATCTTTCCCTTTAAGAAGCCATTCGCTAAGGCTGTTCTTGTGGAATTGGCAAAGTGATATTTGGAAGGCCGTAGAGGACTACGGTGAAAAAGGAAATATCTTCCATTAAAAACTGGAAGGAATCTTTCTGAGAAACTGCTTTGTGTACTGTTAATTCATCTCACAGAGTTACATCTTTCCATTGAAGAAGCCTTTCGCTAAGGCTGTTTTTGTGGAATTGGCAAAGTGGTATTTGGAAGCCCATAGGGCTATGGTGAAAAAAATATCTTCCGTTAAAAACTGGAAAGAAGCTTTCTGAGAAACTGCTTTGTGTTCTGTTAATTCATCTCACAGAGTTACATCTTTCCATTCAAGAAGCCATTCGCTAAGGCTGTTCTTGTGGAATTGGCAAAGTGATATTTGGAAGCCCATGGAGGCTATGGTGAAAAGGAAATATCTTCCATTAAAACTGGAAGGAATCTTTCTGAGAAACTGCTTTGTGTACTGTTAATTCATCTCACAGAGTTACATCTTTCCATTGAAGAAGCCTTTCGCTAAGGCTGCTCTTGTGGAATTGGCAAAGTGGTATTTGGAAGCCCATAGAGGGCTACGGTGAAAAACGAAATATCTTCCGTTAAAAACTGGAAAGAAGCTTTCTGAGAAACTGCTT
Source organism: Erythrocebus patas (assembly GCA_023783455.1). NCBI lineage: Eukaryota > Metazoa > Chordata > Mammalia > Primates > Cercopithecidae > Erythrocebus > Erythrocebus patas. Next base: position 21,253 of record JAKFHT010004461.1, read on the forward strand.
TGTGTTCTGTTAATTCATCTCACAGAGTTACATCTTTCCATTCAAGAAGCCTTTCGCTAAGGCTGTTCTTGACGAATTTGCAAAGGGACATTTGGAAGCCCATAGAGGGCTATGGTGAAAAAAGAAATATCTTCCGTTAAAAACTGGAAAGAAGCTTTTAGAGAAACTCTTTGTGTTCTGTTAATTCATCTCCAAGAGTTACATCTTTCCCTTCAAGAAGCCTTTCGCTAAGGCTGTTCTTGAGGAATTTGTAAAGGGACATTTGGAAGCCAATAGAGGGCTACGGTGAAAAAGGAAATATCTTCCGTTAAAAACTGGAAAGACGCTTTCTGAGAAACTTACGGAAAGAGGCTTTTTGAGTAACTGCTTTGTGTTCTGTTAATTCATCTCACAGAGTAACATCTTTCCCTTCAAGAAGCCTGTCGCTAAGGCTGTTCTTGTGGAATTGGCAAAGTGATATTTGGAAGCCCATAGAGGGCTATGGTGAAAAAGGAAATATCTTCCGTTAACAACTGGAAAGAAGCTTTCTGAGAAACTGCTTTGTGTTCTGTTAATTCATCTCACAGAGTTACATGTTTCCCTTCAAGAAGCCATTCGCTAAGGCTGTTCTTGTGGAATTGGCAAAGGGATATTTGGAAGCCCATAGAGGGCTATGGTGAAAAAGGAAATATCTTCCGTTCAAAACTGGAAAGAAGCTTTCTGAGAAACTGCTCTGTGTTCTGTTAATTCATCTGACAGAGTTATATTTTTCCCTTCAAGAAGACTTTCGCTAAGGCTGTTCTTGTGGAATTGGTAAAGGGATATTAAAAAGCCCATAGAGGGCTATGGTGAACAAGGAAATATCTTCCGTTCAAAACTGGAAAGATGCTTTCTGAGAAACTGCTCTGTGTTCTGTTAATTCATCTTATATAGTTACATCTTTCCCTTCAAGAAGCCTTTCGCTAAGGTTGGTCTTGTGGAATTTTCAAAGTGATATTTGGAAGCCCATAGAGGGCTATGGTGAAAATGGAAATACCTTCCGTTAAAAACTGGAAAGAAGCTTTCTCAGAAACTAACAGAAAGAAGCTTTCTGAGAAACTGCTTTGTTTTCTGTTAATTCATCTCACAGAGTAACATCTTTCCCTTCAAGAAGCCTGTCACTAAGGCTGTTCTTCTGGAATTGGCAAAGTGATATTTGTCAGCCCTTAGAGGGCTATGGTGAAAAAGGAAATATCTCCCGTTAAATACCGGAAAGAAGCTTTATGAGAAACCTCTTTGTGTTCTGATAATTCATCTCACAGAGTTACATCTTTCCCTTAAAGAAGCCTTTCGCTAAGGCTGTTCTTGTGGAATTGGCAAAGTGATATTTGGAAGCCCATATAGGGCTATGGTGAAAAAGGAAATATCTTAAATTAAAAACTGGAAAGAAGCTTTCTGAGAAACTGCTTTGTGTTCTGTTAATTCATCTCACAGAGTTACATCTTTCCCTTCAAGAATCCTTTCGCAAAGGCTGTTTTTGTGGAATTGGCAAAGTGATATTTGGAAGCCCATAGAGGGCTATGGTGAAAAAGGCAATATCTTCCCTTAAAAACTGGAAAGAAGCTTTCGGAGAAACTGCTTTGTGTTCTGTTAATTCATCTCACAGAGTAACAGCATTCCCCTCAAGAAGCCTTTCTCTAAGACTGTTCTTGTGGAATTGGCAAAGTGATATTTGGAAGCCCATAGTGGGCTAAGGTGAAAAAGGAAATATCTTCCGTTAAAAACTGGAAAGAAGCTTTCTGAGAAACTACCGGAAAGAAGCTTTCTGAGAAACTGCTTTGTGTTCTGTTAATGCATCTCACAGAGTAACATCTTTCCCTTCAAAAAGCCTGTCGCTAAGGCTGTTCTTGTGGAATTGGCAAAGTGATATTTGGAAGCCCATAGAGGGCTATGGTGAAAAAACAAATATCTTCCGGTAACAACTGGAAAGAAGCTTTCTGAGAAACTGCTTTGTGTTCTGTTAATTCATCTCACATAGTTATATGTTACCCTTCAAGAAGCCTTTAGCTAAGGCTGTTCTTGTGGAATTTGCAAAGTGATATTTGGTAGCCCTTAGAGGGGTATGGTAAAAAAGGAAATATCTTCCATTACAAACTGGAAAGAATCTTTCTGAGATACTGTTTTTTGTTCTGTTAATTCATCTCACAGAGTTACATCTTTCCATTGAAGAAGCCTTTCGCTAAGGCTGTTCTTGTGGAATCGGCAAAGTGATATTTGGAAGCACATAGAGGGCAACGGTGAAAAACGAAATATCTTCCGTTAAAAACTGGAAAGAAGCTTTCTGAGAAACTGCTTTGTGTTCTGTTAATTCATCTCACAGTGTTACATCTTTCCATTCAAGAAGCCTTTCGCTAAGCTACTCTTGTAGAATTGGCAAAATGATATTTGGACGCCCATAGAGGGCTACGGTGAAAAAGGAAATATCTTCCATTAAAAACTGGAAAGATCCTTTCAGAGAAACTGCTTTGTGTTCTGTTAATTCATCTCACAGAGTTACATCTTTCCCTTCAAGAAGCCTTTCGCTAAGGCTGGTCTTGTGGAATTTGCAAAGTGATATTTGGAAGCCCTCTGAGGGCTATGGTGAAAATGGAAATACCTTCCGTTAAAAATTGGAAGGAATCTTTCTCAGAAACTAACAGAAAGAAGCTTTCTGAGAAACTGTTTTGTGTTCTGTTAATTCATCTCACAGAGTAACATCTTTCCCTTCAAGAAGCCTGTCACTAAGGCTGTTCTTGTGGAATTGGCAAAGTGATATTTGTCAGCCCTTAGAGGGGTATGGTGAAAAAGGAAATATCTCCCGTTAAATACTGGAAAGAAGCTTTATGAGAAACCGCTTTGTGTTCTGATAATTCATCTCACAGAGTTACATCTTTCCCTTCAAGAAGCCTTTCGCTAAGGCTGTTCTTGTGGAATTGGCAAAGTGATATTTGGAAGCCCATAGAGGGCTGTGGTGATAAAGGAAATATCTTCCATTAAAAACTGCAAAGAAGCTTTCTGACAAACTGCTTTGTGTTGTGTTAATTCATCTCACAGAGTTACATCTTTCCCTTCAAGAATCCTTTCGCAAAGGCTGTTTTTGTGGAATTGGCAAAGTGATATTTGGAAGCCCATAGAGGGCTATGGTGAAAAGGCAATATCTTCCTTAAAACTGGAAAGAAGCTTTCTGAGAAACTGCTTTGTGTTCTGTTAATTCATCTCACAGAGTTACAGCATTCCCCTCAAGAAGCCTTTCTCTAAGACTGTTCTTGTGGAATTGGCAAAGTGATATTTGGAAGCCCATACAGGGCTAAGGTGAAAAAGGAAATATCTTTCGTTAAAAACTGGAAAGAAGCTTTCTGAGAAACTAACGGAAAGAAGCTTTCTGAGAAACTGCTTTGTGTTCTGTTAATTCTTCGCACAGAGTAACATCTTTCCCTTCAAGAAGCCTGTAGCTAAGGCTGTTCTTGTGGAATTGGCAAAGTGATATTTGGAAGCCCATAGAGGGCTATGGTGAAAAAGCAAATATCTTCCGGTAACAACTGGAAAGAAGCTTTCTGAGAAACTGCTTTGTGTTCTGTTAATTCATCTCACATAGTTACATATTTCCCTTCAAGAAGCCTTTCGCTAAGGCTGTTCTTGTGGAATTGGCAAAGTGATATTTGGAAGCCCATACAGGGCTATGGTGAAAAAGAAAATATCTTCCATTAAAAACTGGAAAGAATCTTTCTGAGAAACTGTTTTGTGTTCTGTTAATTCATCTCACAGAGTTACATCTTTCCATTGAAGAAGCCTTTCGCTAAGACTGTTCTTGTGGAATTGGCAAGGTGATATTTGGAAGCACATAGAGGCTACGGTGAAAAACGAAATATCTTCCGTTAAAAACTGGAAAGAAGCTTTCTGATAAACTGCTTTGTGTTCTGTTAATTCATGTCACAGTGTTACATCTTTCCATTCAGGAAGCCTTTCGTTAAGGCTATTCTTGTAGAATTGGCAAAATGATATTTGGAAGCCCCTAGAGGGCTATGGTGAAAAAAGATATATCTTCCGTTAAAAACTGGAAAGAAGCTTTCAGAGAAACTGCTTTGTGTTCTGATAATTCATCTCCCAGAGTTACATCTTCTCTTCAAGAAGCCTTTCGCTAAGGCGGTTCTTGTGGAATTTGCAAAGGGATATTTGGAAGCCAATAGAGGGCTATGGTGAAAAAGGAAATATCTTCCGTTAAAAACTGGAAAGAATCTTTCTCAGAAACTAAAGGAAAGAAGCTTTCTGAGAAACTGCTTTGTGTTCTGTTAATTCATCTCACAGAGTAACATCTTTCCCTTCAAGGAGCCTGTCGTTAAGGCTGTTCTTGTGGAATTGGCAAAGTGATATTTGGAAGCCCATAGAGGGCTATGGTGAAAAAGGAAATATCTTCCGTTAACAACTGGAAAGAAGCTTTCTGAGAATCTGCTTTGTGTTCTGTTAATTCATCCCACACAGTTACATGTTTCCCTTCAACAAGCCTTTCGCTAAGGCTGTTCTTGTGGAATGGGCAAAGTGATATTTGGAAGGCCATACAGGGCTACGGTGAAAAAGGAAATATCTTCTATTAAAAAGTGGAAAGAAGCTTTCTGAGAAACTGCTTTGTGTTCTGTTAATGCATCTCACAGAGTTACGTCTTTCCCTTCAAGAAGCCTTTAGCTAAGGCTGTTCTTGTGGAATTTGAAAAGTGATATTTGGTAGCCCTTAGAGGGCTATGGTGAAAAAGCAAATATCTTCCATTAAAAAATGGAAAGAATTTTCTGAGAAACAGTTTTGTGTTCTGTTAATTCATCTCACAGAGTAACATCTTTCCATTGAAGAAGCCTTTCGCTAAGCCTGTTCTTGTGGAATTGGCAAAGTGATATTTGGAAGCCCATAGAGGGCTACGGTGAAAAACGAAATATCTTCCGTTAAAAACTGGAAAGAAGCTTTCTGAGAAACTGCTTTGGGTTCTGTTAATTCATCTCACAGAGTTACATCTTTCCATTCAAGAAGCGTTTCGCTAAGGCTATTCTTGTAGAATTGGCAAAATGATATTTGCAAGCCCATAGAGGGCTATGGTGAAAAAAGAAATATCTTCCGTTAAAAACTGGAAAGAAGCTTTCAGAGAAACTGCTTTGTGTTCTGTTAATTAATCTCCCAGAGTTACATCTTTCCCTTCAAGAAGCCTTTCGCTAAGGCTGTTCTTGTGGAATTTGCAAAGTGATATTTGGAAGCCCATGGAGGGCTATGGTGAAAAAGGAAATATCTTCCGTTAAAAACTGGAAATAAGCTTTCTGAGAAACTAACGGAAAGAAGCTTCTGAGAAACTGCTTTGTGTTCTGTTAATTCATCTCACAGAGTAACATCTTTCCTTCAAGAAGCCTTTCGCTAAGGCTGTTCTTGTGGAATTGGCAAAGTGATATTTGGAAGCCCATAGAGGGCTATGGTGAAAAAGAAATATCTTCCGTTAAAAACTGGAAAGAAGCTTTCAGAGAAACTGCTTTGTGTTCTGTTAATTAATCTCCCAGAGTTACATCTTTCCCTTCAAGAAGCCTTTCGCTAAGGCTGTTCTTGTGGAATTTGCAAAGTGATATTTGGAAGCCCATGGAGGGCTATGGTGAAAAAGGAAATATCTTCCGTTAAAAACTGGAAATAAGCTTTCTGAGAAACTAACGGAAAGAAGCTTTCTGAGAAACTGCTTTGCGTTCTGTTAATTCATCTCACAGAGTAACATCTTTCCCTTCAAGAAGCCTTTCGCTAAGGCTGTTCCTGTGGAATTGGCAAAGTGAAGTTTGGAAGCCCATAGAGGGCTATGGTGAAAAAGGAAATATCTTCCGTTAACAACTGGAAAGAAGATTTCTGAGAAACTGCTTTGTGTTCTGTTAATTCAACTCACAGAGTTACATCTTTCCCTTCAAGAAGCCTGTCGCTAAGGCTGTTCTTCTGGAATTGGCAAAGTGATATTTGGAAGCCCATATAGGGCTATATGGTGAAAAAGGAAATATCTTCCATTAAAAACTGGAAAGAAGCTTTCTGAGAAACTGCTTTGTGTTCCGCTAATTCATCTCACAGAGTTTCATCTTTCTCTTCAAGAAGCCTTTAGCTAAGGCTGGTCTTGTGTAATTGGCAAAGTGATATTTTGAAACCCATAGAAGCCTAGGGTGAAAAAGGAAATATCTTCCCTTAAAAACTGGAAAGAAGCTTTCTGAGAAACTGCTTTGTGTTCTGTTAATTCATCTCACAGAGTTACAGCTTTCCCCTCAAGAAGCCTTTCTCTAAGACCGTTCTTGTGCAATTTTAAAAGTGATATTTTGTAGTCCTTATAGGGCTATGGTGAAAAAGGAAATATCTCCGTTAAAACTGGAAAGAAGCTCTCTGAGAAACTGCTTTGTGTTCTGTTAATTCATCTCACAGAGTTACATGTTTCCTTCAAGAAGCCTTTAGCTAAGGCTGTTCTTGTGGAATTGGCAAAGTGATATTTTGAAACCCATAGAAGCCTAGGGTGAAAAAGGAAATATCTTCCCTTAAAAACTGGAAAGAAGCTTTCTGAGAAACTGCTTTGTGTTCTGTTAATTCATCTCACAGAGTTACATCTTTCCCCTCAAGAAGCCTTTCTCTAAGACCGTTCTTGTGCAATTTTAAAAGTGATATTTTGTAGTCCTTATAGGGCTATGGTGAAAAAGGAAATATCTCCCGTTAAAAACTGGAAAGAAGCTCTCTGAGAAACTGCTTTGTGTTCTGTTAATTCATCTCACAGAGTTACATGTTTCCCTTCAAGAAGCCTTTCGCTAAGGCTGTTCTTGTGGAATTGGCAAAGTGATATTTGGAAGCCCATAGAGGGCTAAGGTGAAAAACGAAATATCTTCCGTTAAAAACTGGAAAGAAGCTTTCTGAGAAACTGCTTTGCGTTCTGTTAATTCATCTCACAGAGTTACATGTTTCCATTCAAGAAGCCTTTCGCTAAGGCTATTCTTGTAGAATTGGCAAAATGATAGTTGGAAGCCCATAGAGGGCTATGGTGAAAAAAGAAATATCTTCCGTTAAAAACTGGAAAGAAGCTTTCAGAGAAACTGCTTTGTGTTCTGTTAATTCATCTCCGAGAGTTACATATTTCCCTTCAAGAAGCCTTTCGCTAAGGCTGTTCTTGTGGAATTTCCAAAGTGATATTTGGAAGCCCAAAGGGGGCTATGGTGAAAAAGGAAATATCTTCCGTTAAAAACTGGAAAGAAGCTGTCTGAGAAACTAACGGAAAGAAGCTTTCTGAGAAATTGCTTTGTGTTCTGTTAATTCATCTCACAGAGTAACATCTTTCCCTTCAAGAAGCCTGTCGCTAAGGCTGTTCTTGTGGAATTGGCAAAGCGATATTTGGAAGCCCATAGAGGGCTAGGGTGGAAAAGGAAATATCTTCCGTTAACAACTGGAAAGAATCTTTCTGAGAAACTGCTTTGTGTTCTGTTAATTCATCTCACAGAGTTACATCTTTCCATTGAATAAGCCTTTCGCTAAGGCTGTTCTTGTGGAATTGGCAAAGTGATATTTGGAAGCCCATAGAGGGCTACGGTGAAAAACGAAATATCTTCCGTTAGAAAATGGAAAGAAGCTTTCTGAGAAACTGCTTTGTGTTCTGTTAATTCATCTCACAGAGTTACATCTTTCCATTGAAGAAGCCTTTCGCTAAGGCTATTCTTGTAGAATTGGCAAAATGATATTTGGAAGCCCATAGAGGGCTATGGTAAAAAAAGAAATATCTTGCGTTAAAAACTGGAAAGAAGCTTTCAGAGAAACTGCTTTGTGTTCTGTTAATTCATCTCCAAGAGTTACATCTTTCCCTTCAAGAAGCCTTTCGCTAAGGCTGTTCTTGTAGAATTTGCAAAGGGATATTTGGAAGCCCATAGAGGGCTATGTTGAAAAAGGAAATATCTTCCGTTAAATACTGGAAAGAAGCTTTCTGAAAAACTAACGGAAAGAAGTTTTCTGAGAAACTGCTTTGGGTTCTGTTAATTCATCTCACAGAGTTACATCTTTCCATTCAAGAAGCCTTTCGCTAAGGCTATTCTTTTAGAATTGGCAAAATGATATTTGGAAGCCCATAGAGGGCTATGGTGAAAAAGGAAATATCTTAAATTAAAAACTGGAAAGAATCTTTATGAGAAACTGTTTTGTGTTCTGTTATTTCATCTCACAGAGTTACATCTTTCCATTGAAGAAGCCTTTCGCTAAGGCTGTTCTTGTGGAATTGGCAAAGTGATATTTGGAAGGCCATACAGGGCTATGGTGAAAAAGCAAATATCTTCCATTAAAAACTGGAAAGAAGCTTTCAGAGAAACTGCTTTGTGTTCTGTTAATTCATCTACCAGAGTTACATCTTTCCCCTCAAGAAGCCTTTCACTAAGGCTGTTCTTGTGGAATTTGCAAAGTGATATTTGGAAGCCCATGGAGGGCTAGGGTGAAAAAGGAAATATCTTCCGTTAAAAACTGGAAAGAAGCTTTCTGAGAAACTAACGGAAAGAAGATTTCTGAGAAACTGCTTTGTGTTCTGTTAATTCATCTCACAGAGTAACATCTTTCCTTTCAAGAAGCCTTTCGCTAAGGCTGTTCCTGTGGAATTGGCAAAGTGATATTTGGAAGCCCATAGAGGGCTATGGTGAAAAAGGAAATATCTTCCATTAAAAACCGGAAAGTAGTTTTCTGAGAAACTGATTTGTGTTCTGTTAATTCATCTCACAGAGTTACATCTTTCTCTTCAAGAAGCCTTCAGCTAAGGCTGGTCTTGTGTAATTGGCAAAGTGATATTTTGAAACCCATAGAAGCCTAAGGTGAAAAAGGAAATATCTTCCCTTAAAAACTGGAAAGAAGCTTTCTGAGAAACTGCTTTGTGTTCTGTTAATTCATCTGACAGAGTTACAGCTTTCCCCTCAAGAAGCCCTTCTCAAAGACCGTTCTTGTGTAATTTTAAAAGTGATATTTGGTAGCCCTTAGAGGGCTATGGTGAAAAAGGAAATATCTTCCGTTAAAAACTGGAAAGAAGCTTTCTGAGAAACTGCTTTGTGTTCTGTGAATTCATTTCACAGAGTTACATCTTTCCTGTCAAGAAACCTTTCGCTAAGGCTGTTCTTTTGGAATTGGCAAAGTGATATTTGTAAGCCCTTAGAGGGCTATGGTGAAAAAGGAAATATCTCCCGTTAAAAACTGGAAAGAAGGTTTCTGAGAAACTGCTTTGTGTTCTGTTAATTCATCTCACAGAGTTACATCTTTCCCTTCAAGAAGCCTTTCGCTAAGGCTGTTCTTGTGGAATTGGCAAAGGGATATTTGGAAGCCCACAGTGGGCTATGGTGATAAAGGAAATATCTTCCATTAAAAACTGGAAAGAAGCTTTCTGAGAAACTGGTTTGTGTTCTGTTAATTCGTCTCACATAGTTACATCTTTCCCTTCAAGAATCCTTTAGCCAAGGCTGTTTTTGTGGAATTGGCAAAGTGATATTTGGAAGCCCATAGAGGGCTATGGTGAAAAAGGAAATATCTTCCATTAAAAACTGGAAAGAAGCTTTCTGAGAAACTGCTTTGTGTTCTGTTAATTCATCTCACATAGTTACATCTTTCCTTCAAGAAGCCTTTCTCTAAGACTGTTCTTGTGGAATTTTAAAAGTGATATTTGGAAGCCCATAGAGGCTATGGTGAAAAAGGAAATATCTTCCGTTAAAAACTGGAAAGAAGCTTTCTGAGAAACTGCTTTGTGTTCTGTTAATTCATCTCACATAGTAACATCTTTCCTTCAAGAAGCCTTTCGCTAAGGCTGTTCTTTTGGAATTGGCAAAGTGATATTTGGAAGCCCATAGAGGGCTATGGTGAAAAAGGAAATATCTTCCGTTAAAAACTGGAAAGAAGCTTTCTGAGAAACTGCTTTGTGTTCTGTTAATTCATCTCACAGAGTTACATCTTTCCCTTCAAGAAGCCTTTCGCTAAGGCTGTTCTTGTGGAATTGGCAAAGTGATATTTGGAAGCCCATAGAGGGCTATGGTGAAAAAGGAAATATCTTCCATTAAAAACTGGAAAGAAGCTTTCTGAGAAACTGCTTTGTGTTCTGTTAATTCATCTCACATAGTTACATCTTTCCTTCAAGAAGCCTTTCTCTAAGACTGTTCTTGTGGAATTGGCAAAGTGATATTTGGAAGCCCATAGAGGGCTATGGTGAAAAAGGAAATATCTTCCCTTAAAAACTGGAAAGAAGCTTTCTGAGAAACTGCTTTGTGTTCTGTTAATTCATCTCACAGAGTTACAGCTTTCCCCTCAAGAAGCCTTTCTCTAAGACTGTTCTTGTGGAATTTGCAAAGTGATATTTGGAGGCCCATAGATGGCTATGATGAAAAAGGAAATATCTTACGTTAGAAACTGGAAGGAAGCTTTCTGAGATAGTGCTTTGTGTTCTGTTAATTCATCTCACAGAGTTACATCTTTCCCTTCAAGAAGCCTTTCGCTAAGTCTGTTCTTGTGGAATTGGCAAAGTGATATTTGGAAGCCCATAGAGGGCTAAGGTGAAAAAGGAAATATCTTCCTTTAAAAACTGGAAAGAAGCTTTCTGAGAAACTGCTCTGTGTTCTGTTAATTCATCTCACAGAGTTACATCTTTCCTTTCAAGAAGCCTTTCGCTAAGTCTCTTCTTGTGGAATTGGCAAAGGGATATTTGCCAGCCCTTAGAGGGCTATGGTGAAAAGGGAAATATCTCCTTTTAAAAACTGGAAAGAAGCTTTCTGAGAAACTGCTTTGTGTTCTGTTAATTCATCTCACAGAGTAACATCTTTCCCTTCAAGCAGCCTGTCGCTAAGGCTGTTCTTGTGGAATTGGCAAAGTCATATTTGGAAGCCCATAGAGGGCTATGGTGAAAAAGGAAATATCTTCCGTTAACAATGGAAAGAAGCTTTCTGAGAAACTGCTTTGTGTTCTGTTAATTCATCTCACAGAGTTACATGTTTCCCTTCAAGAAGCCTTTCGCTAAGGCTGTTCTTGTGGAAATGGCAAAGTGATATTTGGAAGCCCATACAGGGCTATCGTGAAAAAGGAAATATCTTCTATTACAAACTGGAAAGAAGCTTTCTGAGAAACTGCTTTGTTTTCTGTTAATTCATCTCACAGAGTTATATCTTTCCCTTCAAGAAGCCTTTAGCTAAGGCTGTTCTTGTGGAATTTGCAAAGAGATATTTGGTAGCCCTTAGAGGGCTATGGTGAAAAAGGAAATATCTTCCATTAAAAACTGGAAAGAATCTTTGTGAGAAACTGTTTTGTGTTCTGTTATTTCATATCACAGAGTTACATCTTTCCATTGAAGAAGCCTTTCGCTAAGGCTGTTCTTGTGGAATTGGCAAAGTGATATTTGGAAGCCCATAGAGGGCTACGGTGAAAACGAAATATCTTCCGTTAAAAACTGGAAAGAAGCTTTCTGAGAAACTGCTTTGTGTTCTGTTAATTCATCTCACAGAGTTACATCTTTCCATTCCAGAAACGTTTCGCTAAGGCTATTCTTGTAGAATTGGCAAAATGATATTTGGAAGCCCATAGAGGGCTATGGTGAAAAAAGAAATATCTTCCGTTAAAAACTGGAAAGAAGCTTTCAGAGAAACTGCTTTGTGTTCTGTTAATTCATCTCACAGAGTTACATCTTTCCCTTCAAGAAGCCTTTCTCTAAGGCTGTTCTTGTGGAATTGGCAAAGTCATATTTGGAAGCCCATAGAGGGCTATGGTGAAAAAGGAAATATCTTCCGTTAAAAACTGGAAAGAAGCTTTCTGAGAAACTAACGGAAAGAAGCTTTCTGAGAAACTGCTTTGTGTTCTGTTAATTCATCTCCAAGAGTTACATCTCTTCTTTCAAAAAACCTCTCGCTAAGGGTGTTCTTTTGGAATTGGCAAACTAATATTTGTCAACCCTTAGAGGGCTATGGTGAAAAAGGAAATATCTCCCGTTAAAAACTGGAAAGAAGCTTTATGAGAAACTGCTTTGTGTTCTGTTAATTCATCTCACAGAGTTACATCTTTCCCTTCAAGAAGCCTTTCGCTAAGGCTGTTGTTGTGGAATTGGCAAAGTGATATTTGGAAGCCCATAGAGGGCTATGGTGATAAAGGAAATATCTTCCATTAAAAACTGGAAAGAAGCTTTCTGAGAAACTGCTTTGTGTTCTGTTAATTCATCTCACAGAGTTACATCTTTCCCTTCAAGAATCCTTTCGCTAAGACTGTTTTTGTGGAATTGGCAAAGTGATATTTGGAAGCCCATAGAGGGCTATGGTGAAAAAGGCTATATCTTCCCTTAAAAACTGGAAAGAAGCTTTCTGAGAATCTGCTTTGTGTTCTGTTAATTCATCTCACAGAGTTACAGCTTTCCCTTCAAGAAGCCTTTCTCTAAGACTGTTCTTGTGGAATTGGCAAAGTGATATTTGGAGGCCCATAGAGGGCTATGATGAAAAAGGAAATATCTGCCGTTAAAAACTGGAAAGAAGCTTTCTGAGATAGTGCTTTGAGTTCTGTTAATTCATCTCACAGAGTTACATCTTTCCCTTCAAGAAGCCATTCGCTAAGGCTGTTCTTGTGGAATTGGCAAAGTGATATTTGGAAGCCCTTAGAGGGCTATGGTGAAAAAGGAAATATCTTCCGTTAAAAATTGGAAAGAAGCTTTCGGAGAAAGTGCTTTGTGTTCTGTTAATTCATCTCACAGAGTTACATCTTTCCCTTCAAGAAACCTTTCGGTAAGGCTGTTCTTGTGGAATTGGCAAAGTGATATTTGGAAGCCCATAGAGGGCTATGGTGAAAAAGGAAATATCTTTCGTTAAAAACTGGAAAGAATCTATCTGAGAATCTCCTTTGTGTTCTGTTAATTCATCCCACAGAGTTACATCTTTCCATAGAAGAAGCCTTTAGCTAAGACTGTTCTTGTGGAATTTGCAAAGTCATATTTGGAAGCCCATAGAGGGCTATGGTGAAAAAGGAAATTTCTCCTGTTAAAAACTGGAAAGAAGCTTTCTGAGAAACTGCTTTGTGTTCTGTTAATTCATCTCACAGAGTTACATCTTTCCCTTCAAGAAGCCTTTCGCTAAGGCTGTTCTTGTAGAATTCGCAAAGTGATATTTGGAAGCCCATAGAGGGCTATGGTGATAAAGGAAATATCTTCCATTAAAAACTGGAAAGAAGCTTTCTGAGAAACTGCTTTGTGTTCTGTTAATTCATCTCACAGAGTTACATCTTTCCCTGCTAGAATCCTTTCGCTAAGGCTGTTTTTCTGGAATTGGCAAAGTGATATTTGGAAGCCCATAGAGGGCTATGGTGAAAAAGGCAATATCTTCCCTTAAAAACTGGAAAGTAGCTTTCTGAGAAACTGCTTTGTGTTCTGTTAATTCATCTCACAGAGTTACAGCTTTCCCCTCAAGAAGTCTTTGTCTAAGACTGTTCTTGTGGAATTTGCAAGGTGATATTTGGAGGCCCATAGACGGCTATGATGAAAAAGGAAATATCTTCCGTTAAAAACTGAAAAGAAGCTTTCTGAGATAGTGCTTTGAGTTCTGTTAATTCATCTCACAGAGTTACATCTTTCCCTTCAAGAATCCATTCGCGAAGGCTGTTCTTGTGGAAATGGCAAAGTGATATTTGGAAGCCTATACAGTTCTATGGTGAAAAAGGAAATATCTTCCGTTAAAAATTGGAAAGAAGTTCTCTGAGAAATTGCTTTGTGTTCTGTTAATTCATCTCACAGAGTTATATCTTTCCCTTCAAGAAACCTTTCGGTAAGGCTGTTCTTGTGGAATTGGCAAATTGATATTTGGAAGCCCATAGAGGGCTATGGTGAAAAAGGAAATATCTTCCGTTAAAAACTGGAAAGAATCTTTCTGTGAAACTGCTTTGTCTTCTGTTAATTCATCTCACAGAGTTACATCTTTCCCTTCAAGAAGCCTTTCGCTAAGGCCGTTCTTGTAGAATTCGCAAAGTGATGTTTGGAAGCCCACAGAGGGCTATGGTGAAAAAGGAAATATCTTCCATTAAAAACTGGAAAGAAGCTTTCTGAGAAACTGCTTTTTGTTCTGTTAATTCATCTCACAGAGTTACAGGTTTCCCTTCAAGAAGCCTTTCGCTAAGGCTGTTCTTGTAGAATTCGCAAAGTGATATTTGGAAGCCCATAGAGGGCTATGGTGAAAAAGGAAATATCTTCCATTAAAAACTGGAAAGAAGCTTTCTGAGAAACTGCTTTGTGTTCTGTTAATTCACCTCACAGAGATACATCTTTCCCTTCAAGAAGCCTTTCGGTAAGGCTGTTCTTGTGGAATTGGCAAAGTGATATTTGAAAGCCCATAGAGGGCTATGGTGAAAAAGGAAATATCTTCCCTAAAAAACTGGAGAGAAGCTTTCTGAGAAACTAACGGAAAGAAGCTTTCTGAGAAACTGCTTTGTGTTCTGTTAATTCATCTCACAGAGTAACATCTTTCCCTTTAAGAAGCCTTTCGCTAAGGCTGTTGTTGTGGATTTGGCAAAGTGATATTTGGAAGCCCATACATGGCTATGGTGAAAAAGGAAATATCTTCCATTAAAAACTGGAAAGAAGCTTTCTGAGAAACTGCTTTGTGTTCTGTTAATTCATCTCACAGAGTTACATCTTTACCTTCAAGAAGCCTTTAGCTAAGGCTGTTCTTGTGGAATTTGCAAAGTGATATTTGGTAGCCCTTAGAGGGCTATGGTGAAAAAGGAAATATCTTCTATTAAAAACTGGAAAGAATCTTTCAGAGAAAATGTTTTGTGTTCTGTTAATTCATCTCACAGAGTTACATCTTTACCTTCAAGAAGCCTTTAGCTAAGGCTGTTCTTGTGGAATTGGCAAAGTGATATTTGGAAGCCCATAGAGGGCTACGGTGAAAACGAAATATCTTCCGTTAAAAACTGGAAAGAAGCTTGAGAAACTGCTTTGTGTTCTGTTAATTCATCTCACAGAGTTACATCTTTCCATTCCAGAAGCGTTTCGCTAAGGCTATTCTTGTAGAATTGGCAAAATGATATTTGGAAGCCCATAGAGGGCTATGGTGAAAAAAGAAATATCTTCCGTGAAAAACTGGAAAGAAGCTTTCTGAGAAACTGCTTTGTGTTCTGTTAATTCATCTCACAGTGTTACATCTTTCCTTCAAGAAGCCTTTCGCTAAGGCTGTTCTTGTGGAATTGGCAAAGTGATATTTGGAAGCCCATAGAGGGCTATGGTGAAAAAAGGAAATATCTTCCGTTAAAAACTGAAAGAAGCTTTCAGAGAAACTGCTTTGTGTTCTGTTAATTCATCTCACAGAGTTACATCTTTCCTTCAAGAAGCCTTTCTCTAAGGCTGTTCTTGTGGAATTTGCAAAGTGATATTTGGAAGCCCATAGAGGGCTATGGTGAAAAGGAAATATCTTCCGTTAAAACTGGAAAGAAGCTTTCTGAGAAACTAACGGAAAGAAGCTTTCTGAGAAACTGCTTTGTGTTCTGTTAATTCATCTCCCAGAGTTACATCTTTCCTTCAAGAAGCCTTTCGCTATGGCTGTTCTTGTGGAATTGGCAAAGTGATATTTGGAAGCCCTTAGAGGGCTATGGTGAAAAGGAAATATCTCCGTTAAAACTGGAAAGAAGCTTTATGAGAAACTGCTTTGTGTTCTGTTAATTCATCTCACAGAGTTACATCTTTCCTTCAAGAAGCCTTTCGCTAAGGCTGTTGTTGTGGATTTGGCAAAGTGATATTTGGAAGCCCATAGAGGGCTATGGTGATAAAGGAAATATCTTCCATTAAAAACTGGAAAGAAGCTTTCTGAGAAACTGCTTTGTGTTCTGTTAATTCATCTCACAGAGTTACATCTTTCCCTTCAAGAATCCTTTCGCTAAGACTGTTTTTGTGGAATTGGCAAAGTGATATTTGGAAGCCCATAGAGGGCTATGGTGAAAAAGGAAATATCTTCCCTTAAAAACTGGAAAGAAGCTTTCTGAGAATCTGCTTTGTGTTCTGTTAATTCATCTCACAGAGTTACAGCTTTCCCTTCAAGAAGCCTTTCTCTAAGACTGTTCTTGTGGAATTGGCAAAGTGATATTTGGAGGCCCATAGAGGGCTATGATGAAAAAGGAAATATCTGCCGTTAAAAACTGGAAAGAAGCTTTCTGAGATAGTGCTTTGAGTTCTGTTAATTCATCTCACAGAGTTACATCTTTCCCTTCAAGAAGCCTTTCGCTAAGGCTGTTCTTGTGGAATTGGCAAAGTGATATTTGGAAGCCCTTAGAGGGCTATGGTGAAAAAGGAAATATCTTCCGTTAAAAACTGGAAAGAAGCTTTCAGAGAAACTGCTTTGTGTTCTGTTAATTCATCTCACAGAGTTACATCTTTCCTTCAAGAAACCTTTCGCTAAGGCTGTTCTTGTGGAATTGGCAAAGTGATATTTGGAAGCCCATAGAGGGCTATGGTGAAAAAGGAAATATCTTCCGTTAAAAACTGGAAAGAATCTTTCTGAGAAACTGCTTTGTGTTCTGTTAATTCATCTCACAGAGTTACATCTTTCCATAGAAGAAGCCTTTAGCTAAGACTGTTCTTGTGGAATTTGCAAAGTGATATTTGGAAGCCCATAGAGGGCTATGGTGAAAAAGGAAATATCTCCCGTTAAAACTGGAAAGAAGCTTGAGAAACTGCTTTGTGTTCTGTTAATTCATCTCACAGAGTTACATCTTTCCTTCAAGAAGCCTTCGCTAAGGCTGTTCTTGTAGAATTGGCAAAGTGATATTTGGAAGCCCATAGAGGGCTATGGTGATAAAGGAAATATCTTCCATTAAAAACTGGAAAGAAGCTTTCTGAGAAACTGCTTTGTGTTCTGTTAATTCATCTCACAGAGTTACATCTTTCCTTCAAGAAGCTTTCGCTAAGGCTGTTTTCTGGAATTGGCAAAGTGATATTTGGAAGCCCATATAGGGCTATATGGTGAAAAAGGAAATATCTTCCATTAAAAACTGGAAAGAAGCTTTCTGAGAAACTGCTTTGTGTTCCGCTAATTCATCTCACAGAGTTACATCTTTCCTTCAAGAAGCCTTCGCTAAGGCTGTTTTCTGGAATTGGCAAAGTGATATTTGGAAGCCCATAGAGGGCTATGGTGAAAAGGCAATATCTTCCTTAAAAACTGGAAAGAAGCTTTCTGAGAAACTGCTTTGTGTTCTGTTAATTCATCTCACAGAGTTACAGCTTTCCTTCAAGAAGCCTTTCTCTAAGACTGTTCTTGTGGAATTGCAAAGTGATATTTGGAGGCCCATAGAGGCTATGGTGAAAAGGAAATATCTTCCGTTAAAAACTGGAAGAAGCTTTCTGAGATAGTGCTTTGAGTTCTGTTAATTCATCTCACAGAGTTACATCTTTCCTTCAAGAAGCCTTTGCTAAGGCTGTTCTTGTGGAATTGGCAAAGTGATATTTGGAAGCCCATAGAGGGCTATGGTGAAAAGGAAATATCTTCCGTTAAAAACTGGAAAGAAGCTTTCTGAGAAATTGCTTTGTGTTCTGTTAATTCATCTCACAGAGTTATATCTTTCCTTCAAGAAGCCTTCGCTAAGGCTGTTCTTGTGGAATTGGCAAAGTGATATTTGGAAGCCCATAGAGGGCTATGGTGAAAAGGAAATATCTTCCGTTAAAAACTGGAAAGAATCTTTCTGAGAAACTGCTTTGTGTTCTGTTAATTCATCTCACAGAGTTACATCTTTCCTTCAAGAAGCCTTTCGCTAAGGCTGTTCTTGTAGAATTGGCAAAGTGATATTTGGAAGCCCATAGAGGGCTATGGTGAAAAAGGAAATATCTTCCGTTAAAAACTGGAAAGAATCTTTCTGAGAAACTGCTTTGTGTTCTGTTAATTCATCTCACAGAGTTACATCTTTCCTTCAAGAAACCTTTCGCTAAGGCTGTTCTTGTAGAATTGGCAAAATGATATTTGGAAGCCCACAGAGGGCTATGGTGAAAAAGGAAATATCTTCCATTAAAAACTGGAAAGAAGCTTTCTGAGAAACTGCTTTTGTTCTGTTAATTCATCTCACAGTGTTACATCTTTCCTTCAAGAAGCCTTTCGCTAAGGCTGTTCTTTTGGAATTGGCAAAGTGATATTTGGAAGCCCATGAGGGCTATGGTGAAAAGGAAATATCTTCCATTAAAAACTGGAAAGAAGCTTTCTGAGAAACTGCTTTGTGTTCTGTTAATTCATCTCACAGAGATACAGCTTTCCCTTCAAGAAGCCTTTCGCCAAGGCTGTTCTTGTGGAATTGGCAAAGTGGTATTTGGAAGCCCATAGAGGGCTATGGTGAAAACGGAAATATCTTCCCTTAAAAAATGGAGAGAAGCTTTCTGAGAAACTAACGGAAAGAAGCTTTCTGAGAAACTGCTTTGTGTTCTGTTAATTCATCTCACAGAGTAACATCTTTCCCTTCAAGAAGCCTTTAGCTAAGGCTGTTCTTGTGGAATTGGCAAAGTGATATTTGGAAGCCCATAGAGAGCTATGGTGAAAAAGGAAATATCTTCCGGTAACAACTGGAAAGAAGCTTTCTGAGAGACTGCTTTGTGTTCTGTTAATTCATCTCACAGAGTTACATGTTTCTTTTCAAGAAGCCTTTCGCTATGGCTGTTCTTGTGGAATTGGCAAAGTGATATTTGGAAGCCCATACAGGGCTATGGTGAAAAAGGAAATATCTTCCATTAAAAACTGGAAAGAAGCTTTCTGAGAAACTGCTTTGTGTTCTGTTAATTCATCTCACAGAGTTACATCTTTACCTTCAAGAAGCCTTTAGCTAAGGCTGTTCTTGTGGAATTTGCAAAGTGATATTTGGTAGCCCTTAGAGGGCTATGGTGAAAAAGGAAATATCTTCCATTAAAAACTGGAAAGAATCTTTCTGAGAAACTGTTTTGTGTTCTGTTAATTCATCTCACAGAGTTACAGCCTTTCGCTAAGGCTGTTCTTGTGGAATTGGCAAAGTGATATTTGGAAGCCCATAGAGGGCTACGGTGAAAAACGAAATATCTTCCGTTAAAACTGGAAAGAAGCTTTCTGAGAAACTGCTTTGTGTTCTGTTAATTCATCTCACAGAGTTACATCTTTCCATTCAAGAAGCGTTTCGCTAAGGCTATTCTTGTATAATTGGCAAAATGATATTTGGAAGCCCTTAGAGGGCTATGGTGAAAAAAGAAATATCTTCAATTAAAAATTGGAAAGAAGCTTTAGAGAAACTGCTTTGTGTTCTGTTAGTTCATCCCTGAGAGTTACATCTTTCCCTTCAAGAAGCCTTTCGCTAAGGCTGTTCTAGTGGAATTTCCAAAGTGATACTTGGAAGCCCATAGAGAGCTATGGTGAAAAGGAAATATCTTCCATTAAAAACTGGAAAGAAGCTTGAGAAACTAACGGAAAGAAGCTTTCTGAGAAACTGCTTTGTGTTCTGTTAATTCATCTCACAGAGTAACATCTTTCCTTCAAGAAGCCTTCGCTAAGGCTGTTGTTGTGGAATTGGCAAAGTGATATTTGGAAGCCCATAGAGGGCTATGGTGAAAAAGGAAATATCTTCCATTAAAAACTGGAAAGAAGCTTGAGAAACTGCTTTGTGTTCTGTTAATTCATCTCAGAGTTACATCTTTCCTTCAAGAAGCCTTCGCTAAGGCTGTTCTGTGGAATTGGCAAAGTGATATTTGGAAGCCCATAGAGGGCTATGGTGAAAAAGGAAATATCTTCCTTAAAAACTGGAAAGAAGCTTTCTGAGAATCTGCTTTGTGTTCTGTTAATTCATCTCACAGAGTTACAGCTTTCCTTCAAGAAGCCTTTCTCTAAGACTGTTCTTGTGGAATTGGCAAAGTGATATTTGGAAGCCCATAGAGGCTATGGTGAAAAGGAAATATCTCCCGTTAAAAACTGGAAAGAAGCTTTCTGAGATAGTGCTTTGTGTTCTGTTAATTCATCTCACAGAGTTACATCTTTCCTTCAAGAAGCCTTTCGCTAAGGCTGTTCTTGTGGAATTGGCAAAGTGATATTTGGAAGCCCTTAGAGGGCTATGGTGAAAAAGGAAATATCTTCCGTTAAAAACTGGAAAGAACTTTCTGAGAAACTGCTTTGTGTTCTGTTAATTCATCTCACAGAGTTACATCTTTCCTTCAAGAAGCCTTTCGCTAAGGCTGTTCTTGTGGAATTGGCAAAGTGATATTTGGAAGCCCATGAGGGCTATGGTGAAAAAAAATATCTTCCGTTAAAAACTGGAAAGAAGCTTTCTGAGAAACTGCTTTGTGTTCTGTTAATTCATCTCACAGGTTACATCTTTCCTTCAGAAGCCTTGCTAAGGCTGTTCTTGTGGAATTGGCAAAGTGATATTTGGAAGCCCATAGGGCTATGGTGAAAAGGAAATATCTTCCATTAAAAACTGGAAAGAAGCTTTCTGAGAAACTGCTTTGTGTTCTGTTAATTCATCTCACAGAGTTACATCTTTCCTTCAAGAAGCCTTTCGCTAAGGCTGTTCTTGTGGAATTGGCAAAGTGATATTTGGAAGCCCATAGAGGCTATGGTGAAAAGGAAATATCTTCCCTTAAAACTGGAAAGAAGCTTTCTGAGAAACTGCTTTGTGTTCTGTTAATTCATCTCACAGAGTTACATCTTTCCTTCAAGAAGCCTTTCGCTAAGGCTGTTCTTGTGGAATTAGCAAAGTGATATTTGGAAGCCCATAGAGGGCTATGGTGAAAAGGAAATATCTTCCGTTAACAACTGGAAAGAAGCTTTCTGAGAAACTGCTTTGTGTTCTGTTAATTCATCTCACAGAGTTACATCTTTCCTTCAAGAAGCCTTTCGCTAAGGCTGTTCTTGTGGAATTGGCAAAGTGATATTTGGAAGCCCATAGAGGCTATGGTGAAAAAGGAAATATCTTCCGTTAAAAACTGGAAAGAACTTTCTGAGAAACTGCTTTGTGTTCTGTTAATTCATCTCACAGAGTTACATCTTTCCTTCAAGAAGCTTTCGCTAAGGCTGTTCTTGTGGAATTAGCAAAGTGATATTTGGAAGCCCATATAGAGGGCTATGGTGAAAAAATATCTTCCGTTAAAACTGGAAAGAAGCTTTCTGAGAAACTGCTTTGTGTTCTGTTAATTCATCTCCACAGAGTTACATCTTTCCTTCAAGAAGCCTTTCGCTAAGGCTGTTCTTGTGGAATTGGCAAAGTGATATTTGGAAGCCCATAGAGGGCTATGGTGAAAAAGGAAATATCTTCCGTTAAAAACTGGAAAGAAGCTTTCTGAGAAACTGCTTTGTGTTCTGTTAATTCATCTCACAGAGTTACATCTTTCCTTCAAGAAGCCTTTAGCTAAGGCTGTTCTTGTGGAATTGGCAAAGTGATATTTGGAAGCCCATAGAGGGCTATGGTGAAAAAATATCTTCCTTAAAACTGGAAAGAAGCTTTCTGAGAAACTGCTTTGTGTTCTGTTAATTCATCTCAGAGTTACATCTTTCCTTCAAGAAGCCTTTCGCTAAGGCTGTTCTTGTGGAATTGCAAAGTGATATTTGGAAGCCCATAGAGGGCTATGGTGAAAAAGGAAATATCTTCCGTTAAAACTGGAAAGAAGCTTTCTGAGAAACTGCTTTGTGTTCTGTTAATTCATCTCACAGAGTTACATCTTTCCTTCAAGAAGCCTTTCGCTAAGGCTGTTCTTGTGGAATTGGCAAAGTGATATTTGGAAGCCCATAGAGGGCTATGGTGAAAAAGGAAATATCTTCAGTTAAAAACTGGAAAGAAGCATTCTGAGAAACTGCTTTCTGTTCTGTTAATTCATCTCACAGAGTTACATCTTTCCCTTCAAGAAGCCTTTCGCTAAGGCTGTTCTTGTGGAATTGGCAAAGTGATATTTGGAAGCCCATAGAGGGCTATGGTGAAAAAGGAAATATCTTCCGTTAAAACTGGAAAGAATCTTTCTGAGAAACTGCTTTGTGTTCTGTTAATTCATCTCACAGAGTTACATCTTTCCTTCAAGAAGCCTTTCGCTAAGGCTGTTCTTGTAGAATTGGCAAAGTGATATTTGGAAGCCCATAGAGGGCTATGGTGAAAAAGGAAATATCTTCCGTTAAAAACTGGAAAGAAGCTTTGATGAAACTGCTTTGTGTTCTGTTAATTCATCTCACAGAGTTACATTTTCCTTCAAGAAGCCTTTCGCTAAGGCTGTTCTTGTGAATTTGCAAAGTGATATTTGGAAGCCCATAGAGGGCTATGGTGAAAAAGGAAATATCTTCCATTAAAAACTGGAAAGAAGCTTTCTGAGAAACTGCTTTGTGTTCTGTTAATTCATCTCACAGAGTTATATCTTTTCCTTCAAGAAGCCTTTCGGTAAGGCTGTTCTTGTGGAATTGGCAAAGTGATATTTGAAGCCCATAGAGGGCTATGGTGAAAAGGAAATATCTTCCTTAAAAACTGGAAAGAAGCTTTCTGAGAAACTGCTTTGTGTTCTGTTAATTCATCTCACAGAGTTACATCTTTCCCTTCAAGAAGCCTTTAGCTAAGGCTGTTCTTGTGGAATTGGCAAAGTGATATTTGGAAGCCCATAGAGGCTATGGTGAAAAGGAAATATCTTCCATTAAAAACTGGAAAGAAGCTTTCTGAGAAACTGCTTTGTGTTCTGTTAATTCATCTCACAGAGTTACATCTTTCCTTCAAGAAGCCTTTCGCTAAGGCTGTTCTTGTGGAATTGGCAAAGTGATATTTGGAAGCCCATAGAGGGCTATGGTGAAAAGGAAATATCTTCCATTAAAAACTGGAAAGAATCTTTCAGAGAAAATGCTTTGTGTTCTGTTAATTCATCTCACAGAGTTACATCTTTACCTTCAAGAAGCCTTTAGCTAAGGCTGTTCTTGTGGAATTTGCAAAGTGATATTTGGTAGCCCTTAGAGGGCTATGGTGAAAAAGGAAATATCTTCCATTAAAAACTGGAAAGAATCTTTCAGAGAAACAGTTTTGTGTTCTGTTAATTCATCTCACAGAGTTACATCTTTCCATTGAAGAAGCCTTTCGCTAAGGCTGTTCTTGTGGAATCGGCAAAGTGATATTTGGAAGCACATAGAAGGCTACGGTGAAAAAACGAAATACCTTCCGTAAAAAACTGGAATGAAGCTTTCTGAGAAACTGCTTTGTGTTCTGTTAATTCATCTCACAGTGTTACATCTTTCCCTTCAAGAAGCCTTTCGCTAAGGCTATTCTTGTAAAATTGGCAAAATGATATTTGGACGCCCATAGAGGCTATGGTGAAAAAGAAATATCTTCCATTAAAAAACTGAAAGAAGCTTTCTGAGAAACTGCTTTGTGTTCTGTTAATTCATCTCCCAGAGTTACATCTTTCCCTTCAAGAAGCCTTTCGCTAAGGCTGTTCTTGTGGAATTCAAAGTGATATTTGGAAGCCCATAGAGGGCTTATGGTGAAAAAGGAAATATCTTCTGAAAATAAAAACTGAAAGAAGAAGCTTTCTGAGAAACTGCTTTGTGTTCTGTTAATTCATCTCACAGAGTTACATCTTTCCTTCAAGAAGCCTTCGCTAAGGCTGTTCTTGTGGAATTGGCAAAGTGATATTTGGAAGCCCATACAGGCTGGTGGTGAAAAGGAAATATCTTCCATTAAAAACTGGAAAGAAGCTTTCTGAGAAACTGCTTTGTGTTCTGTTAATTCATCTCACAGAGTTACATCTTTCCTTCAAGAAGCCTTTTCGCTAAGGCTGTTCTTGTGGAATTGCAAGTGATATTTGGAGCCATAGAGGGCTATGGTGAAAAGGAAATATCTTCCATTAAAACTGGAAAGAATCTTTCTGAGAAACTGCTTTGTGTTCTGTTAATTCATCTCACAGAGTTACATCTTTCCATTCAAGAAGCCTTTCGCTAAGGCTGTCTTGTGGAATTGGCAAAGTGATATTTGGAAGCCCATAGAGGCTATGGTGAAAAAGGAAATATCTTCCGTTAAAACTGGAAAGAAGCTTTCTGAGAAACTGCTTTGTGTTCTGTTAATTCATCTCACAGAGTTACATCTTTCCTTCAAGAAGCCTTTCGCTAAGGCTGTTCCTGTGGAATTGGCAAAGTGATATTTGGAAGCCCATAGAGGGCTATGGTGAAAAAGGAAATATCTTCCGTTAACAACTGAAAGAAGCTTTCTGAGAAACTGCTTTGTGTTCTGTTAATTCATCTCACAGAGTTGCATCTTTCCTTCAAGAAGCTTTCGCTAAGGCTGTTCTTGTGAATTGGCAAAGTGATATTTGGAAGCCATACAGGGCTATGGTGAAAAGGAAATATCTTCCATAAAACTGGAAAGAAGCTTTCTGAGAAACTGCTTGTGTTCTGTTAATTCATCTCACAGAGTTACATCTTTCCTTCAAGAAGCCTTTCGCTAAGGCTGTTCTTGTGGAATTGGCAAAGTGATATTTGGAAGCCCATAGAGGGCTATGGTGAAAAAGGAAATATCTTCCATTAAAAACAACGAAAGAAGCTTTCTGAGAAACTGCTTTGTGTTCTGTTAATTCATCTCACAGAGTTACATGTTTCCCTTCAAGAAGCCTTTAAGGCTGTTCCTTGTGGAATTGGCAAAGTGATATTTGGAAGCCCATAGAGGCTATGGTGAAAAGCGAAATATCTTCCGTTAAAACTGGAAAGAAGCTTTCTGAGAAACTGCTTTGTGTTCTGTTAATTCATCTCACAGAGTTACATCTTTCCTTCAAGAAGCCTTTCGCTAAGGCTGTTCTTGTGGAATTGGCAAAGTGATATTTGGAAGCCCATAGAGGCTATGGTGAAAAAGAAATATCTTCAATTAAAACTGGAAAGAAGCTTGAGAAACTGCTTTGTGTTCTGTTAATTCATCTCAGAGTTACATCTTTCCTTCAAGAAGCCTTTCGCTAAGGCTGTTCTTGTGGAATTGGCAAAGTGATTTGGAAGCCCATAGAGGGCTATGGTGAAAAGGAAATATCTTCCGTTGAAAACTGGAAAGAAGCTGAGAAACTAACGGAAAGAAGCTTTCTGAGAAACTGCTTTGTGTTCTGTTAATTCATCTCACAGAGTAACATCTTTCCTTCAAGAAGCCTGTCGCTAAGGCTGTTCTTGTGGAATTGGCAAAGTGCTATTTGGAAGCCCATAGAGGGCTATGGTGAAAAAGGAGATATCTTCCGTTAACAACTGGAAAGAAGCATTCTGAGAAACTGCTTTGTGTTCTGTTAATTCATCTCACAGAGTTACATGTTTCACTTCAAGAAGCCTTTCGCTAAGGCTGTTCTTGTGGAATTGGCAAAGTGATATTGGGAATCCCATAGAGGGCTATGATGAAAAAGGAAATATCTTCCATTAAAAACTGGAAAGAAGCTTTCTGAGAAACTGCTTTGTGTTCTGTTAATTCATCACAGAGTTACATCTTTCCTTCAAGAAGCCTTCGCTAAGGCTGTTCTTGTGGAATTGCAAAGTGATATTTGGAAGCCCATAGAGGCTATGGTGAAAAGGAAATATCTTCCATTAAAAACTGGAAAGAAGCTTTCTGAGAAACTGTTTTGTGTTCTGTTAATTCATCTCACAGAGTTACATCTTTCCTTGAAGAAGCCTTTCGCTAAGGCTGTTCTTGTGGAATTGGCAAAGTGATATTTGGAAGCCCATAGAGGGCTATGGTGAAAAGGAAATATCTTCCGTTAAAAACTGGAAAGAAGCTTTCTGAGAAACTGCTTTGCGTTCTGTTAATTCATCTCACAGAGTTACATCTTTCCATTCAAGAAGCCTTTCGCTAAGGCTGTTCTTGTGGAATTGGCAAAGTGATATTTGGAAGCCCATAGAGGCTATGGTGAAAAAGAAATATCTTCCGTTAAAAACTGGAAAGAAGCTTTCTGAGAAACTGCTTTGTGTTCTGTTAATTCATCTCACAGAGTTACATCTTTCCTTCAAGAAGCCTTTCGCTAAGGCCTATGGTGAAAAGGAAATATCTTCCATTAAAAACTGGAAAGAAGCTTTCTGGAAACTAACGAAAGAAGCTTTCTGAGAAACTGCTTTGTGTTCTGTTAATTCATCTCACAGAGTTACATCTTTCCTTCAAAAGCCTTTCGCTAAGGCTGTTCTTGTGGAATTGGCAAAGTGATATTTGAAGCCCATAGAGGGCTATGGTGAAAAGGAAATATCTTCCGTTAAAACTGGAAAGAAGCTTTCTGAGAAACTGCTTTGTGTTCTGTTAATTCATCTCACAGAGTTATCTTTCCCTTCAAGAAGCCTTTCGCCAAAGAAGGCTGTTCTTGTGGAATTGGCAAAGTGATATTTGGAAGCCCATAGAGGGCTATGGTGAAAAGGAAATATCTTCCATTAAAAACTGGAAAGAAGCTTTCTGAGAAACTGCTTTGTGTTCTGTTAATTCATCTCACAGAGTTACATCTTTCCCTTCAAGAAGCGCTAAGGCTGTTCTTGTGGAATTGGCAAAGTGATATTTGGAAGCCCATAGAGGCTATGGTGAAAAAGAAATATCTTCTAAAACTGGAAAGAAGCTTTCTGAGAAACTGCTTTGTGTTCTGTTAATTCATCTCACAGAGTTACATCTTTCCTTCAAGAAGCCTTTCGCTAAGGCTGTTCTTGTGGAATTGGCAAAGTGATATTTGGAAGCCCATAGAGGGCTATGGTGAAAAAGGAAATATCTTCCATTAAAACTGGAAAGAAGCTTTCTGAGAAACTGCTTTGTGTTCTGTTAATTCATCTCACAGAGTTACATCTTTCCTTCAAGAAGCCTTTCGCTAAGGCTGTTCTTGTGGAATTGGCAAAGTGATATTTGGAAGCCCATAGAGGCTATGGTGAAAAGGAAATATCTTCCATTAAAACTGGAAAGAAGCTTTCTGAGAAACTGCTTTGTGTTCTGTTAATTCATCTCACAGAGTTACATCTTTCCCTTCAAGAAGCCTTTCGCTAAGGCTGTTCTTGTGGAATTGGCAAAGTGATATTTGGAAGCCATAGAGGGCTACGGTGAAAACGAAATATCTTCTGTTAAAAACTGGAAAGAATCTATCTGAGAAACTGCTTTGTGTTCTGTTAATTCATCTCACAGAGTTACATCTTTCCATTGAAGAAGCCTTCGCTAAGGCTGTTCTTGTGGAATTGGCAAAGTGATATTTGGAAGCCCATAGAGGGCTATGGTGAAAAAGAAATATCTTCCGTTAAAAACTGGAAAGAAGCTTTCGAGAAACTGCTTTGTGTTCTGTTAATTCATCTCACAGAGTTACATCTTTCCTTCAAGAAGTTTTCGCTAAGGCTGTTCTTGTGGAATTGGCAAAGTGATATTTGGAAGCCCATACAGGGCTATGGTGAAAAGGAAATATCTTCCATTAAAACTGGAAAGAAGCTTTTGAGAAACTGCTTTGTGTTCTGTTAATTCATCTCAGAGAGTTACATCTTTCCTTCAAGAAGCCTTTCGCTAAGGCTGTTCTTGTGGAATTGGCAAAGTGATATTTGGAAGCCCTAGAGGCTATGGTGAAAAAGGAAATATCTTCCGTTAAAAACTGGAAAGAAGCTTGAAATGGAAAGAAGCTTTCTGAGAAACTGCTTTGTGTTCTGTTAATTCATCTCACAGAGGAACATCTTTCCTTCAAGAAGCCTTTCGCTAAGGCTGTTCTTGTGGAATTGGCAAAGTGATATTTGGAGGCCCATAGGGGCTATGGTGAAAAAAGGAAATATCTTCCGTTAACAACTGGAAAGAAGCTTTCTGAGAAACTGCTTTGTGTTCTGTTAATTCATCTCACAGAGTTACATCTTTCCTTCAGCCTTTCGCTAAGGCTGTTCTTGTGGAATTGGCAAAGTGATATTTGGAAGCCCATAGAGGGCTATGGTGAAAAGGAAATATCTTCCGTTAAAAACTGGAAAGAAGCTTTCTGAGAAACTGCTTTGTGTTCTGTTAATTCATCTCACAGAGTTACATCTTTTCTTCAAGAAGCCTTCGCTAAGGCTGTTCTTGTGGAATTGGCAAAGTGATATTTGGAAGCCCATAGAGGGCTATGGTGAAAAGGAAATATCTTCCTTAAAACTGGAAAGAAGCTTTCTGAGAAACTGCTTTGTGTTCTGTTAATTCATCTCACAGAGTTACATCTTTCCTTCAAGAAGCCTTTCGCTAAGGCTGTTCTGTGGAATTGGCAAAGTGATATTTGGAAGCCCATAGAGGGCTATGGTGAAAAGGAAATATCTTCCGTTAAAACTGGAAAGAAGCTTTCTGAGAAACTGCTTTGTGTTCTGTTAATTCATCTCACAGAGTTACATGTTTCCTTCAAGAAGCCTTTCGCTAAGGCTGTTCTTGTGGAATTGGCAAAGTGATATTTGGAAGCCCATACAGGGCTATGGTGAAAAGGAAATATCTTCCATTAAAACTGGAAAGAAGCTTTCTGAGAAACTGCTTTGTGTTCTGTTAATTCATCTCACAGAGTTACATCTTTCCTTCAAGAAGCCTTTAGCTAAGGCTGTTCTTGTGGAATTGGCAAAGTGATATTTGGTAGCCCAGAGGCTATGGTGAAAAGGAAATATCTTCCATTAAAACTGGAAAGAATCTTTCTGAGAAACTGCTTTGTGTTCTGTTAATTCATCTCACAGAGTTACATCTTTCCCTTCAAAGCCTGTCGCTAAGGCTGTTCTTGTGGAATTGGCAAAGTGATATTTGGAAGCCCATAGAGGGCTATGGTGAAAAGGAAATATCTTCCTTAAAAACTGGAAAGAAGCTTTCTGAGAAACTGCTTTGTGTTCTGTTAATTCATCTCACAGAGTTACATCTTTCCTCGCTAAGGCTGTTCTTGTGGAATTTGCAAAGTGATATTTGGGGCCCATAGAGGCTATGGTGAAAAGGAAATATCTTCCGTTAAAACTGGAAAGAACATTTCTGAAACTAACGGAAAGAAGCTTTCTGAGAAACTGCTTTGTGTTCTGTTAATTCATCTCACAGAGTTACATCTTTCCTTCAAGATGCCTTTCGCTAAGGCTGTTCCTGTGGAATTGGCAAAGTGATATTTGGAAGCCCATAGAGGGCTATGGTGAAAAAGGAAATATCTTCCGTTAAAACTGGAAAGAAGATTTCTGAGAAACTGCTTTGTGTTCTGTTAATTCATCTCACAGAGTTACATCTTTCCTTCAAGAAGCCTTTTCGCTAAGGCTGTTCTTGTGGAATTGGCAAAGTGATATTTGGAAGCCCATAGAGGCTATGGTGAAAAAAGGAAATATCTTCCGTTAAAAACTGGAAAGAAGCTTTCTGAGAAACTGCTTTGTTCTGTTAATTCATCTCACAGAGTTACATCTTTCCCTTCAAGAAGCCTTTTCGCTAAGGCTGTTCTTGTGGAATTGGCAAAGTGATATTTGGAAGCCCATACAGGGCTATGGTGAAAAAGGAAATATCTTCCTTAAAACTGTAAAGAAGCTTTCTGAGAAACTGCTTTGTGTTCTGTTAATTCATCTCACAGAGTTACATCTTTCCTTCAAGAAGCCTTTCGCTAAGGCTGTTCTTGTGGAATTGGCAAAGTGATATTTGGAAGCCCATAGAGGCTATGGTGAAAAGGAAATATCTTCCGTTAAAAACTGGAAAGAAGCTTTCTGAGAAACTGCTTTGCGTTCTGTTAATTCATCTCACAGAGTTACATCTTTCCATTCAAGAAGCGTTTCGCTAAGGCTATTCTTGTAGAATTGGTAAAATGATATTTGGAAGCCCATAGAAGGCTATGGTGAAAAAAGAAATATCTTCCGTTAAAAACTGGAAAGAAGCTTTCAGAGAAACTGCTTTGTGTTCTGTTAATTCATCTCACAGAGTTACATCTTTCCCTTCAAGAAGCCTTTCGCTAAGGCTGTTCTTGTGGAATTTGCAAAGTGATATTTGGAAGCCCATAGAGGGCTATGGTGAAAAAGGAAATATCTTCCGTTAAAAACTGGAAAGAAGCTTTCTGAGAAACTGCTTTCTGAGAAACTGCTTTGTGTTCTGTTAATTCATCTCACAGAGTAACATCTTTTCCTTCAAGAAGCCTTTCGCTAAGGCTGTTCCTGTGGAATTGGCAAAGTGATATTTGGAACCCCTAGAGGGCTATGGTGAAAAAGGAAATATCTTCCGTTAACAACTGGAAAGAAGCTTTCTGAGAAACTGCTTTGTGTTCTGTTAATTCATCTCACAGAGTTACATCTTTCCCTTCAAGAAGCCTTTCGCTAAGGCTGTTCTTGTGGAATTGGCAAAGTGATATTTGGAAGCCCATAGGGGCTATGGTGAAAAAGGAAATATCTTCCGTAAAACTGGAAAGAAGCTTTCTGAGAAACTGCTTTGTGTTCTGTTAATTCATCTCACAGAGTTACATCTTTCCTTCAAGAAGCCTTCGCTAAGGCTGTTCTTGTGGAATTGGCAAAGTGATATTTGGAAGCCCATAGAGGGCTATGGTGAAAAGGAAATATCTTCCGTTAAAAACTGGAAAGAAGCTTTCTGAGAAACTGCTTTGTGTTCTGTTAATTCATCTCACAGAGTTACATCTTTCCTTCAAGAAGCCTTTCGCTAAGGCTGTTCTTGTGGAATTGGCAAAGTGATATTTGGAAGCCCATAGAGGCTATGGTGAAAAAGGAAATATCTTCCGTTAAAACTGGAAAGAAGCTTTCTGAGAAACTGCTTTGTGTTCTGTTAATTCATCTCACAGAGTTACATCTTTCCTTCAAGAAGCCTTTCGCTAAGGCTGTTCTTGTGGAATTGGCAAAGTGATATTTGGAGCCCATAGAGGCTATGGTGAAAAAGAAATATCTTCCATTAAAACTGGAAAGAAGCTTTCTGAGAAACTGCTTTGTGTTCTGTTAATTCATCTCACAGAGTTACATCTTTCCTTCAAGAAGCCTTTCGCTAAGGCTGTTCTTGTGGAATTGGCAAAGTGATATTTGGAAGCCCATAGAGGGCTACGGTGAAAAACGAAATATCTTCCGTTAAAAACTGGAAAGAAGCTTTCAGAGAAACTGCTTTGTGTTCTGTTAATTCATCTCCCAGAGTTACATCTTTCCCTTCAAGAAGCCTTTCGCTAAGGGTGTACTTGTGGAATTTGCAAAGTGATATTTGGAAGCCCATAGAGGGCTATGGTGAAAAAGGAAATATCTTCCGTTAAAAACTGGAAAGAAGCTTTCTAAGAAACTAAAGGAAAGAAGCTTTCTGAGAAACTGCTTTGTGTTCTGTTAATTCATCTCACAGAGTAACATCTTTTCCTTCAAGAAGCCTTTCGCTAAGGCTGTTCCTGTGGAATTTGCAAAGTGATATTTGGAAGCCCATAGAGGGCTATGGTGAAAAAGGAAATATCTTCCGTTAACAACTGGAAAGAACATTTCTAAGAAACTGCTTTGTGTTCTCTTAATTCATCTCACAGTGTTACATCTTTCCCTTCAAGAAGCTTGTCGCTAAGGCTGTTCTTGTGGAATTGGCAAAGTGATATTTGGAAGCCCATATAGGGCTATGGTGAAAAAGGAAATATCTTCCATAAAAAACTGGAAAGAAGCTTTCTGAGAAACTGCTTTGTGTTCTGTTAATTCATCTCACAGAGTTACTTCTTTCCTTCAAGAAGCCTTCGCTAAGGCTGTTCCTGTGGAATTTCAAAGTGATATTTGGAAGCCCATAGAGGCTATGATGAAAAGGAAATATCTTCCGTTAAAAACTGGAAAGAAGCTTTCTGAGAAACTAACGGAAAGAAGCTTTCTGAGAAACTGCTTTGTGTTCTGTTAATTCATCTCACAGAGTAACATCTTTCCCTTCAAGAAGCCTTTCGCTAAGGCTGTTCCTGTGGAATTGGCAAAGTGATATTTGGAAGCCCATAGAGGCTATGGTGAAAAGGAAATATCTTCCGTTAAAAACTGGAAAGAAGCTTTCTGAGAAACTGCTTTGTGTTCTGTTAATTCATCTCACAGAGTTACATCTTTCCCTTCAAGAAGCCTTTCGCTAAGGCTGTTCTTGTGGAATTGGCAAAGTGATATTTGGAAGCCCATAGAGAGGGCTATGGTGAAAAAGGAAATATCTTCCATTAAAACTGGAAAGAATCTTTCTGAGAAACTGTTTTGTGTTCTGTTAATTCATCTCACAGAGTTACATCTTTCCTTGAAGAAGCCTTTAGCTAAGACTGTTCTTGTGGAATTGGCAAAGTGATATTTGGAAGCCCATAGAGGCTATGGTGAAAAAGGAAATATCTTCCGTTAAAAACTGGAAAGAAGCTTTCTGAGAAACTGCTTTGTGTTCTGTTAATTCATCTCACAGAGTTACATCTTTCCATTCAAGAAGCCTTTCGCTAAGGCTGTTCTTGTAGAATTGCAAAGTGATATTTGGAAGCCCATAGAGGGCTATGGTGAAAAAGGAAATATCTTCCATTAAAACTGGAAAGAAGCTTTCTGAGAAACTGCTTTGTGTTCTGTTAATTCATCTCACAGAGTTACATCTTTCCTTCAAGAATCCTTTCGCTAAGGCTGTTTTTCTGGAATTGGCAAAGTGATATTTGGAAGCCCATAGAGGGCTATGGTGAAAAAAAATATCTTCCTTAAAAACTGGAAAGAAGCTTTCTGAGAAACTGCTTTGTGTTCTGTTAATTCATCTCACAGAGTTACAGCTTTCCCCTCAAGAAGCCTTTCTCTAAGACTGTTCTTGTGGAATTGCAAAGTGATATTTGGAAGCCCATAGAGGGCTATGATGAAAAGGAAATATCTTCCGTTAAAACTGGAAAGAAGCTTTCTGAGATAGTGCTTTGTGTTCTGTTAATTCATCTCACAGAGTTACATCTTCCTTCAAGAAGCCATTCGCTAAGGCTGTTCTTGTGGAATTGGCAAAGTGATATTTGGAGCCCATAGAGTTCTATGGTGAAAAAGGAAATATCTTCCGTTAAAAACTGAAAGAAGCTTTCTGAGAAACTGCTTTGTGTTCTGTTAATTCATCTCACAGAGTTACATCTTTCCTTCAAGAAGCCTTTTCGCTAAGGCTGTTCTTGTGGAATTGATAAAATGATATTTGGAAGCCCATAGAGGCTATGGTGAAAAAGGAAATATCTTCCGTTAAAAACTGGAAAGAAGCTTTCAGAGAAACTGCTTTGTGTTCTGTTAATTCATCTCACAGAGTTACATCTTTCCTTCAAGAAGCCTTCGCTAAGGCTGTTCTTGTGGAATTGGCAAAGTGATATTTGGAAGCCCATAGAGGGCTATGGTGAAAAAGGAAATATCTTCCGTTAAAACTGGAAAGAAGCTTTCTGAGAAACTGCTTTGTGTTCTGTTAATTCATCTCACAGAGTTAACATCTTTCCCTTCAAGAAGCCTTTCGCTAAGGCTGTTCTTGTGGAATTGGCAAAGTGATATTTGGAAGCCCATAGAGGCTATGGTGAAAAGGAAATATCTTCCGTTAAAACTGGAAAGAAGCTTTCTGAGAAACTGCTTTGTGTTCTGTTAATTCATCTCACAGAGTTATATCTTTCCTTCAAGAAGCCTTTCGCTAAGGCTGTTCTTGTGGAATTGGCAAAGTGATATTTGGAAGCCCATAGAGGGCTATGGTGAAAAGAAATATCTTCCGTTAAAAACTGGAAAGAAGCTTTCTGAGAAACTGCTTTGTGTTCTGTTAATTCATCTCACAGAGTTACATCTTTCCTCAAGAAGCCTTTCGCTAAGGCTGTTCTTGTGGAATTGGCAAAGTGATATTTGGTAGCCCATAGGGGCTATGGTGAAAAGGAAATATCTTCCAAAAAACTGGAAAGAAGCTTTCTGAGAAACTGCTTTGTGTTCTGTTAATTCATCTCACAGAGTTACATCTTTCCTTCAAGAAGCCTTTAGCTAAGGCTGTTCTTGTGGAATTGGCAAAGTGATATTTGGAAGCCCTTAGAGGGCTATGGTGAAAAAGGAAATATCTTCCTTAAAAACTGGAAAGAAGCTTTCTGAGAAACTGCTTTGTGTTCTGTTAATTCATCTCACAGAGTTACATCTTTCCCTTCAAGAAGCCTTTCGCTAAGGCTGTTCTTGTGGGATTGGCAAAGTGAGATTTGGTAGCCCATAGAGGGCTATGGTGATAAAGGAAATATCTTCCATTAAAAACTGGAAAGAACTTTCTGAGAAACTGCTTTGTGTTCTGTTAATTCACCTCACAGAGTTACATCTTTCCCTTCAAGAATCCTTTCGCTAAGGCTGTTTTTCTGGAATTGGCAAACTGATATTTGGAAGCCCATAGAGGCTATGGTGAAAAAAGGCAATATCTTCCTTAAAACTGTAAAGAAGCTTTCTGAGAAACTGCTTTGTGTACTGTTAATTCATCTCACAGAGTTACAGCTTTCCCCTCAAGAAGCCTTTCTCTAAGACTGTTCTTTTGGAATTTGCATAGTGATATTTGGAGGCCCATAGACGGCTATGATGAAAAAGGAAATATCTTCCGTTATAAACTGGAAAGAAGCTTTCTGAGAAACTGCTTTGAGTTCTGTTAATTCATCTCACAGAGTTACATCTTTCCTTCAAGAAGCCTTTCGCTAAGGCTGTTCTTGTGAATTGGCAAAGTGATATTTGGAAGCCCATAGAGGCTATGGTGAAAAGGAAATATCTTCCGTTAAAAACTGGAAGAAGCTTTCTGAGAAACTGCTTTGTGTTCTGTTAATTCATCTCACAGAGTTACATCTTTCCATTCAAGAAGCCTTTCGCTAAGGCTGTTCTTGTGGAATTGGTAAAATGATATTTGGAAGCCCATAGAGGCTATGGTGAAAAGGAAATATCTTCCGTTAAAAACTGGAAAGAAGCTTGAGAAACTGCTTTGTGTTCTGTTAATTCATCTCACAGAGTTACATCTTTCCTTCAAGAAGCCTTTCGCTAAGGCTGTTCTTGTGAATTGGCAAAGTGATATTTGGAAGCCCATAGAGGCTATGGTGAAAAAGGAAATATCTTCCGTTAAAACTGGAAAGAAGCTTTCTGAGAAACTGCTTTGTGTTCTGTTAATTCATCTCACAGAGTTACATCTTTCCTTCAAGAAGCCTTTCGCTAAGGCTGTTCTTGTGGAATTGGCAAAGTGATATTTGGAAGCCCTAGAGGGCTATGGTGAAAAAGGAAATATCTTCCGTTAAAACTGGAAAGAAGCTTTCTGAGAAACTGCTTTGTGTTCTGTTAATTCATCTCACAGTGTTACATCTTTCCTTCAAGAAGCTTTCGCTAAGGCTGTTCTTGTGGAATTGGCAAAGTGATATTTGGAAGCCCATATAGGGCTATGGTGAAAAGGAAATATCTTCCGTTAAAAACTGGAAAGAAGCTTTCTGAGAAACTGCTTTGTGTTCTGTTAATTCATCTCACAGAGTTACATCTTTCCTTCAAGAAGCCTTCGCTAAGGCTGTTCTGTGGAATTGGCAAAGTGATATTTGGAAGCCCATAGAGGGCTATGGTGAAAAGGAAATATCTTCCGTTAAAAACTGGAAAGAAGCTGTCTGAGAAGCTTTCTGAGAAACTGCTTTGTGTTCTGTTAATTCATCTCACAGAGTTACATCTTTCCTTCAAGAAGCTTTCGCTAAGGCTGTTCTTGTGGAATTGGCAAAGTGATATTTGGAAGCCCATAGAGGGCTATGGTGAAAAGGAAATATCTTCCGTTAACAACTGGAAAGAAGCTTTCTGAGAAACTGCTTTGTGTTCTGTTAATTCATCTCACAGAGTTACATCTTTCCTTCAAGAAGCCTTTCGCTAAGGCTGTTCTTGTGGAATTGGCAAAGTGATATTTGAAGCCCATAGAGGGCTATGGTGAAAAGGAAATATCTTCCGTTAAAAACTGGAAAGAAGCTTTCTGAGAAACTGCTTTGTGTTCTGTTAATTCATCTCACAGAGTTACATCTTTCCTTCAAGAAGCCTTCGCTAAGGCTGTTCTTGTGGAATTGGCAAAGTGATATTTGGAAGCCCATAGAGGGCTATGGTGAAAAAGGAAATATCTTCCGTTAAAACTGGAAAGGAAGCTTTCTGAGAAACTGCTTTGTGTTCTGTTAATTCATCTCACAGAGTTACATCTTTCCCTTCAAGAAGCCTTTCGCTAAGGCTGTTCTTGTGGAATTGCAAAGTGATATTTGGAAGCCCATAGAGGGCTATGGTGAAAAGGAAATATCTTCCGTTAAAAACTGGAAAGAAGCTTTCTGAGAAACTGCTTTGTGTTCTGTTAATTCATCTCACAGAGTTACATCTTTCCTTCAAGAAGCCTTCGCTAAGGCTGTTCTTGTGGAATTGCAAAGTGATATTTGGAAGCCCATAGAGGCTATGGTGAAAAGGAAATATCTTCCATTAAAACTGGAAAGAAGCTTTCTGAGAAACTGCTTTGTGTTCTGTTAATTCATCTCACAGAGTTACATCTTTCCTTCAAGAAGCCTGTCGCTAAGGCTGTTCTTGTGAATTGGCAAAGTGATATTTGGAAGCCCATAGAGGGCTATGGTGAAAAGGAAATATCTTCCATTAAAAACTGGAAAGAAGCTTTCTGAGAAACTGCTTTGTGTTCTGTTAATTCATCTCACAGAGTTACATCTTTCCTTCAAAGCCTTTCGCTAAGGCTGTTCTTGTGGAATTGGCAAAGTGATATTTGGAAGCCCATAGAGCTATGGTGAAAAAGGAAATATCTTCCTTAAAACTGGAAAGAAGCTTTCTGAGAAACTGCTTTGTGTTCTGTTAATTCATCTCACAGAGTTACATCTTTCCCTTCAAGAAGCCTTTCGCTAAGTCTGTTCTTGTGGAATTGGCAAAGTGATATTTGGTAGCCCTTACAGGGCTATGGTGAAAAAGGAAATATCTCCGTTAAAAACTGGAAAGAAGCTTTCTGAGAAACTGCTTTGTGTTCTGTTAATTCATCTCACAGAGTTACATCTTTCCCTTCAAGAAGCCTTTCGCTAAGACTGTTCTTGTGGAATTGGCAAAGTGATATTTGGAAGCCCAGAGGGCTATGGTGAAAAGGAAATATCTTCCGTTAAAAACTGGAAAGAAGCTTTCTGAGAAACTGCTTTGTGTTCTGTTAATTCATCTCACAGAGTTACATCTTTCCTTCAAGAAGCCTTTCGCTAAGGCTGTTCTTGTGGAATTGGCAAAGTGATATTTGGAAGCCCATAGAGGGCTATGGTGAAAAAGGAAATATCTTCCGTTAAAAACTGGAAAGAAGCTTTCTGAGAAACTGCTTTGTGTTCTGTTAATTCATCTCACAGAGTTACATCTTTCCCTTCAAGAAGCCTTTCGCTAAGTCTGTTCTTGTGGAATTGGCAAAGTGATATTTGGAAGCCCATAGGGGCTATGGTGAAAAGGAAATATCTTCCATTAAAAACTGGAAAGAAGGTTTCTGAGAAACTGCTTTGTGTTCTGTTAATTCATCTCACAGAGTTACATCTTTCCTTCAAGAAGCCTGTCGCTAAGGCTGTTCTTGTGGAATTGGCAAAGTGATATTTGGAAGCCCATATAGGGCTATGGTGAAAAAGGAAATATCTTCCATTAAAACTGGAAAGAAGCTTTCTGAGAAACTGCTTTGTGTTCTGAATTCATCTCACAGAGTTACATCTTTCCTTCAAGAAGCCTTAGCTAAGGCTGGTCTTGTATAATTGGCAAAGTGATATTTGGAAACCCATAGAGGGCTATGGTGAAAAGAAATATCTTCCTTAAAAACTGGAAAGAAACTTTCTGAGAAACTGCTTTGTGTTCTGTTAATTCATCTCACAGAGTTACATCTTTCCTTCAAGAAGTTTTCTAAGGCTGTTCTTGTGGAATTGGCAAAGTGATATTTGAAGCCCATAGAGGCTATGGTGAAAAGGAAATATCTTCCTTAAAAACTGGAAAGAAGCTTTCTGAGAAACTGCTTTGTGTTCTGTTAATTCATCTCACAGAGTTACATCTTTCCTTCAAGAAGCCTTCGCTAAGGCTGTTCTTGTGGAATTGGCAAAGTGATATTTGAGCCCTTAGAGGGCTATGGTGAAAAGGAAATATCTTCCGTTAAAACTGGAAAGAAGCTTTCTGAGAAACTGCTTTGTGTTCTGTTAATTCATCTCACAGAGTTACATCTTTCCTTCAAGAAGCCTTTCGCTAAGGCTGTTCTTGTGGAATTGGCAAAGTGATATTTGGAAGCCCATAGAGGGCTATGGTGAAAAAGCAAATATCTTCCACTAAAAACTGGAAAGAAGCTTTCTGAGAAACTGCTTTGTGTTCTGTTAATTCATCTCACAGAGTTACATCTTTCCCTTCAAGAATCCTTTTCGCTAAGGCTGTTCTTGTGGAATTGGCAAAGTGATATTTGGAAGCCCATAGAGGGCTATGGTGAAAAAGGAAATATCTTCCTTAAAACTGGAAAGAAACTTTCTGAGAAACTGCTTTGTGTTCTGTTAATTCATCTCACAGAGTTACATCTTTCCTTCAAGAAGCCTTTCCGCTAAGGCTGTTCTTGTGGAATTGGCAAAGTGATATTTGGAAGCCCATAGAGGGCTATGGTGAAAAAGGAAATATCTTCCGTTAAAAACTGGAAAGAAGATTTCTGAGAAACTGCTTTGTGTTCTGTTAATTCATCTCACAGAGTTACATCTTTCCCTTCAAGAAGCCTTTCGCTAAGGCTGTTCTTGTGGAATTGGCAAAGTGATATTTGGAAGCCCATAGAGGGCTATGGTGAAAAGGAAATATCTTTGTTAAAACTGGAAAGAAGCTTTCTGAGAAACTGCTTTGTGTTCTGTTAATTCATCTCACAGAGTTACATCTTTCCATTCAAGAAGCCTTTCGCTAAGGCTGTTCTTGTGGAATTGGCAAAGTGATATTTGGAAGCCCATAGAGGGCTATGGTGAAAAAGGAAATATCTTCCGTTAAAAACTGGAAAGAAGCTTTCTGAGAAACTGCTTTGTGTTCTGTTAATTCATCTCACAGAGTTACATCTTTCCCTTCAAGAAGCCTTTCGCTAAGGCTGTTCTTGTGGAATTGGCAAAGTGATATTTGGAAGCCCATAGAGGGCTATGGTGAAAAAGGAAATATCTTCCTTAAAACTAAAGAAGCTTTCTGAGAAACTGCTTTGTGTTCTGTTAATTCATCTCACAGAGTTACATCTTCCCTCAAGAAGCCTTTCTCTAAGACCGTTCTTGTGGAATTGGCAAAGTGATATTTGGAAGCCCTTAGAGGGCTATGGTGAAAAAGGAAATATCTTCCTTAAAAACTGGAAAGAAGCTTTCTGAGAAACTGCTTTGTGTTCTGTTAATTCATCTCACAGCGTTACATCTTTCCTTCAAGAAACCTTTCGCTAAGGCTGTTCTTGTGGAATTGGCAAGTGATATTTGTCAGCCCATAGAGGGCTATGGTGAAAAGGAAATATCTTCCGTTAAAAACTGGAAAGAAGCTTTCTGAGAAACTGCTTTGTGTTCTGTTAATTCATCTCACAGAGTTACATCTTTCCTTCAAGAAGCCTTTCGCTAAGGCTGTTCTTGTGGAATTGGCAAAGTGATATTTGGAAGCCCATAGAGGGCTATGGTGAAAAAGGAAATATCTTCCATTAAAAACTGGAAAGAAGCTTTCTGAGAAACTGCTTTGTGTTCTGTTAATTCATCTCACAGAGTTACAGCTTTCCTTCAAGAAGCCTTTCGCTAAGGCTGTTTTGTGGAATTGGCAAAGTGATATTTGGAAGCCCATATAGAGGCTATGGTGAAAAAGGAAATATCTTCCTTAAAAACTGGAAAGAAGCTTTCTGAGAAACTGCTTTGTGTTCTGTTAATTCATCTCACAGAGTTACATCTTTCCTTCAAGAAGCCTTTCGCTAAGACTGTTCTTTTGGAATTGGCAAAGTGATATTTGGAAGCCCATAGAGGCTATGGTGAAAAGGAAATATCTTCCGTTAAAACTGGAAAGAAGCTTTCTGAGAAACTGCTTTGTGTTCTGTTAATTCATCTCACAGAGTTACATCTTTCCCTTCAAGAAGCCTTTCGCTAAGGTCTGTTCTTGTGGAATTGGCAAAGTGATATTTGAGCCCATAGAGGGCTATGGTGAAAAAGGAAATATCTTCCGTTAAAACTGGAAAGAAGCTTTCTGAGAAACTGCTTTGTGTTCTGTTAATTCATCTCACAGAGTTACATCTTTCCATTCAAGAAGCCTTTAGCTAAGGCTATTCTTGTGGAATTGGTAAAGTGATATTTGGAAGCCCATAGAGGCTATGGTGAAAAAGGAAATATCTTCCGTTAAAAACTGGAAAGAAGCTTTCTGAGAAACTGCTTTGTGTTCTGTTAATTCATCTCACAGAGTTACATCTTTCCTTCAAGAAGCCTTTCGCTAAGGCTGTTCTTGTGGAATTGGTAAAAGTGATATTTGGAAGCCCATAGAGGGCTATGGTGAAAAGAAATATCTTCCGTTAAAAACTGGAAAGAAGCTTTCTGAGAAACTGTTTGTGTTCTGTTAATTCATCTCACAGAGTTACATCTTTCCTTCAAGAAGTTTTCGCTAAGGCTGTTCTTGTGGAATTGGCAAAGTGATATTTGGAAGCCCATGAGGGCTATGGTGAAAAGGAAATATCTTCATTAAAAACTGGAAAGAAGCTTTCTGAGAAACTGCTTTGTGTTCTGTTAATTCATCTCACAGAGTTACATCTTTCCTTCAAGAAACCTTTCGCTAAGGCTGTTCTTGTGGAATTGGCAAAGTGATATTTGGAAACCCCATAAAGGCTATGGTGAAAAGGAAATATCTTCCGTTAAAACTGGAAAGAAGCTTTCTGAGAAACTGCTTTGTGTTCTGTTAATTCATCTCACAGAGTTACAGCTTTCCTTCAAGAAGCCTTTCTCTAAGGCTGTTCTTGTGGAATTTTAAAAGTGATATTTGGTAGCCCATAGAGGGTTATGGTGAAAAGGAAATATCTTCCGTTAAAACTGGAAAGAAGCTTTCTGAGAAACTGCTTTGTGTTCTGTTAATTCATCTCACAGAGTTACATCTTTCCTTCAAGAAATCTTTCGCTAAGGCTGTTCTTTTGGAATTGGCAAAGTGATATTTGAAGCCCTTAGAGGGCTATGGTGAAAAAGGAAATATCTCCGTTAAAACTGGAAAGAAGCTTTCTGAGAAACTGCTTTGTGTTCTGTTAATTCATCTCACAGAGTTACATCTTTCCTTCAAGAAGCCTTTTCGCTAAGGCTGTTCTTGTGGAATTGGCAAAGTGATATTTGGAAGCCCATAGAGGGCTATGGTGAAAAGGAAATATCTTCCGTTAAAACTGGGGAAAGAAGCTTTCTGAGAAACTGCTTTGTGTTCTGTTAATTCATCTCACAGAGTTACATCTTTCCCTTCAAGAAGCCTTTCGCTAAGGCTGTTCTTGTGGAATTGGCAAAGTGATATTTGGAAGCCCATAGAGGGCTATGGTGAAAAAGGAAATATCTTCCGTTAAAAACTGGAAAGAAGATTTCTGAGAAACTGCTTTGTGTTCTGTTAATTCATCTCACAGAGTTACATCTTTCCCTTCAAGAAGCCTTTCGCTAAGGCTGTTCTTGTGTAATTGGCAAAGTGATATTTGGAAGCCCATAGAGGGCTATGGTGAAAAAGGAAATATCTTCCATTAAAAACTGGAAAGAAGCTTTCTGAGAAACTGCTTTGTGTTCTGTTAATTCATCTCACAGAGTTACATCTTTCCCTTCAAGAAGCCTGTCGCTAAGGCTGTTCTTGTGGAATTGGCAAAGTGATATTTGGAAGCCCATATAGGGCTATGGTGAAAAAGGAAATATCTTCCATTAAAAACTGGAAAGAAGCTTTCTGAGAAACTGCTTTGTGTTCTGTTAATTCATCTCACAGAGTTACATCTTTCTCTTCAAGAAGCCTTTAGCTAAGGCTGGTCTTGTATAATTGGCAAAGTGATATTTGGAAACCCATAGAAGCCTATGGTGAAAAAGGAAATATCTTGCCTTAAAACTGGAAAGAATCTTTCTGAGAAACTGCTTTGTGTTCTGTTAATTCATCTCACAGAGTTACAGCTTTCCCTTCAAGAAGCCTTTCGCTAAGACCGTTCTTGTGGAATTTTAAAAGTGATATTTGGTAGCCCCAGAGGGCTATGGTGAAAAGGAAATATCTCCCGTTAAAAACTGGAAAGAAGCTTTCTGAGAAACTGCTTTGTGTTCTGTTAATTCATCTCACAGAGTTACATCTTTCCTTCAAGAAGCCTTTCGCTAAGGCTGTTCTTGTGGAATTGGCAAAGTGATATTTGGAAGCCCATAGAGGGCTATGGTGAAAAAGGAAATATCTTCCGTTAAAAACTGCGGAAAGAAGCTTTCTGAGAAACTGCTTTGTGTTCTGTTAATTCATCTCACAGAGTAACATCTTTCCTTCAAGAAGCCTTCGCTAAGGCTGTTCTTGTGGAATTGGCAAAGTGATATTTGGAAGCCCATAGAGGCTATGGTGAAAAAGGAAATATCTTCCGTTAACAACTGGAAAGAAGATTTCTGAGAAACTGCTTTGTGTTCTGTTAATTCATCTCACAGAGTTACATCTTTCCCTTCAAGAAGCCTGTCTCTAAGGCTGTTCTTGTGGAATTGGCAAAGGGATATTTGGAAGCCCATATAGGGCTATGGTGAAAAAGGAAATATCTTCCATTAAAAACTGGAAAGAAGGTTTCTGAGAAACTGCTTTGTGTTCTGTTAATTCATCTCACAGAGTTACATCTTTCCCTTCAAGAAGCCTTTAGCTAAGGCTGGTCTTGTATAATTGGCAAAGTGATATTTGGAAACCCATGGAAGCCTATGGTGAAAAAGGAAATATCTTGCCTTAAAAACTGGAAAGAAACTTTCTGAGAAACTGCTTTGTGTTCTGATAATTCATCTCACAGAGTTACAGCTTTCCCCTCAAGAAGCCTTTCTCTAAGACTATTCTTTTGGAATTTGCATAGTGATATTTGGAGGCCCATAGACGGCTATGATGAAAAAGGAAATATCTTCCGTTAAAAACTGGAAAGAAGCTTTCTGAGATAGTGCTTTGAGTTCTGTTAATTCATCTCACAGAGTTACATCTTTCCCTTCAAGAAGCCATTCGCTAAGTCTGTTCTTGTGGAATTGGCAAAGTGATATTTGGGAGCCCATAGAGTTCTATGGTGAAAAACGAAATATCTTCCGTTAACAACTGGAAAGAAGCTTTCTGAGAAACTGCTTTGTGTTCTGTTAATTCATCTCACAGAGTTACATCTTTCCATTCAAGAAGCGTTTCACTAAGGCTATTCTTGTAGAATTGGTAAAATGATATTTGGAAGCCCATAGAAGGCTATGGTGAAAAAAGAAATATCTTCCGTTAAAAACTGGAAAGAAGCTTTCAGAGAAACTGCTTTGTGTTCTGTTAATTCATCTCACAGAGTTACATCTTTCCCTTCAAGAAGCCTTTCGCTAAGGCTGTTCTTGTGGAATTTGCAAAGTGATATTTGGAAGCCCATAGAGGGCTATGGTGAAAAAGGAAATATCTTCCGTTAAAAACTGGAAAGAAGCTTTCTGAGAAACTAACGGAAAGAAGCTTTCTGAGAAACTGCTTTGTGTTCTGTTAATTCATCTCACAGAGTAACATCTTTTCCTTCAAGAAGCCTTTCGCTAAGGCTGTTCCTGTGGAATTGGCAAAGTGATATTTGGAAGCCCATAGAGGGCTATGGTGAAAAAGGAAATATCTTCCGTTAACAACTGGAAAGAACATTTCTGAGAAACTGCTTTGTGTTCTCTTAATTCATCTCACAGTGTTACATCTTTCCCTTCAAGAAGCTGGTCGCTAAGGCTGTTCTTGTGGAATTGGCAAAGTGATATTTGGAAGCCCATAGAGGGCTATGGTGAAAAAGGAAATATCTTCCATAAAAATCTGGAAAGAAGCTTTCTGAGAAACTGCTTTGTGTTCTGTTAATTCATCTCGGAGAGTTACATCTTTCCCTTCAAGAAGCCTTTCGCTAAGGCTGTTCTAGTGGAGTTTCCAAAGTGATATTTGGAAGCCCATAGAGGGCTATGGTGAAAAAGGAAATATCTTCCGTTAAAAACTGGAAAGAAGCTGTCTGAGAAACTAACGGAAAGAAGCTTTCTGAGAAACTGCTTTGTGTTCTGTTAATTCATCTCACAGAGTAACATGTTTCCCTTCAACAAGCCTGTCGCTAAGGCTGTTCTTGTGGAATTGGCAAAGTGATATTTGGAAGCCCATAGAGGGTTATGGTGATAAAGGAAATATCTTCCATAAAAATCTGGAAAGAAGCTTTCTGAGAAACTGCTTTGTGTTCTGTTAATTCATCTCGGAGAGTTACATC
Organism: Erythrocebus patas; assembly: GCA_023783455.1. Lineage (NCBI taxonomy): Eukaryota > Metazoa > Chordata > Mammalia > Primates > Cercopithecidae > Erythrocebus > Erythrocebus patas. Next base: position 65,431 of record JAKFHT010004461.1, read on the forward strand.
TTTCCCTTCAAGAAGCCTTTCGCTAAGGCTGTTCTAGTGGAGTTTCCAAAGTGATATTTGGAAGCCCATAGAGGGCTATGGTGAAAAAGGAAATATCTTCCGTTAAAAACTGGAAAGAAGCTGTCTGAGAAACTAACGGAAAGAAGCTTTCTGAGAAACTGCTTTGTGTTCTGTTAATTCATCTCACAGAGTAACATGTTTCCCTTCAACAAGCCTGTCGCTAAGGCTGTTCTTGTGGAATTGGCAAAGTGATATTTGGAAGCCAATAGAGGGTTATGGTGATAAAGGAAATATCTTCCGTTAACAACTGGAAAGAAGCTTTCTGAGAAACTGCTTTGTGTTCTGTTAATTCATCTCACAGAGTTACATCTTTCCTTTCAAGAAATCTTTCGCTAAGGCTCTTCTTTTGGACTTGGCAAAGTGATATTTGGAAGCCTTAGAGGCTATGGTGAAAAAGGAAATATCTTCCGTTAAAACTGGAAAGAATCTTTCTGAGAAACTGCTTTGTGTTCTGTTAATTCATCTCCCAGAGTTACATCTTTCCCTTCAAGAAGCCTGTCGCTAAGGCTGTTCTTGTGGAATTGGCAAAGTGAGATTTGGAAGCCCATATAGGGCTATGGTGAAAAAGGAAATATCTTCCGTTAAAAACTGGAAAGAAGCTTTCTGAGAAACTAACGGAAAGAAGCTTTCTGAGAAACTGCTTTGTGTTCTGTTAATTCATCTCACGAGTAACATCTTTCCTTCAAGAAGCCTTTCGCTAAGGCTGTTCTTGTGGAATTGGCAAAGTGATATTTGGAAGCCCATAGAGGGCTATGGTGAAAAAGGAAATATCTTCCGTTAAAAACTGGAAAGAGCTTTTTGAGAAACTGCTTTGTGTTCTGTTAATTCATCTCACAGAGTTACATCTTTCCTTCAAGAAGCCTGTCGCTAAGGCTGTTCTTGTGTAATTGGCAAAGTGATATTTGAAGCCCACATAGGGCTATGGTGAAAAAAAATATCTTCCATTAAAAACTGGAAAGAAGCTTTCTGAGAAACTGCTTTGTGTTCTGTTAATTCATCTCACAGAGTTACATCTTTCCTTCAAGAAGCCTTTCGCTAAGGCTGTTCTTGTGGAATTGGCAAAGTGATATTTGGAAGCCCATAGACTACGGTGAAAAAGGAAATATCTTCCATTAAAAACTGGAAAGAAGCTTTCTGAGAAACTGCTTTGTGTTCTGTTAATTCATCTCACAGAGTTACATCTTTCCCTTCAAAAAACCTTTAAGCTAAGGCTGTTCTTGTGGAATTGGCAAAGTGATATTTGGAAGCCCTTAGGGCTATGGTGAAAAAGGAAATATCTTCCGTTAAAAACTGGAAGAATCTTTCTGAGAAACTGCTTTGTGTTCTTAATTCATCTCACAGAGTTACATCTTTCCCTCAAAGCCTTTACTAAGACTGTTCTTGTGGAATTAAAAGTGATATTTGGAAGCCCATAGAGGGCTATGGTGAAAAAGGAAATATCTCCGTTAAAAACTGGAAAGAAGCTTTCTGAGAAACTGCTTTGTGTTCTGTTAATTCATCTCAGAGTTACATCTTTCCTTCAAAGCCTTTCGCTAAGGCTGTTCTTGTGGAATTGGCAAAGTGATATTTGGAAGCCCATAGAGGGCTATGGTGAAAAAGGAAATATCTTCCGTTAACAACTGGAACGGAAAGAAGCTTTCTGAGAAACTGCTTTGTGTTCTGTTAATTCATCTACAGAGTTACATCTTTCCCTTCAAAGCCTTTCGCTAAGGCTGTTCTTGTGGAATTGGCAAAGTGATATTTGGAAGCCCATAGAGGGCTATGGTGAAAAAGGAAATATCTTCCGTTAAAAACTGGAAAGAAGATTTCTGAGAAACTGCTTTGTGTTCTGTTAATTCATCTCACAGAGTTACATCTTTCCTTCAAGAAGCCTTTCGCTAAGGCTGTTCTTGTGGAATTAGCAAAGTGATATTTGGAAGCCCATAGGGCTATGGTGAAAAAGGAAATATCTTCCATTAAAAACTGGAAGCTTTCTGAGAAACTGCTTTGTGTTCTGTTAATTCATCTCACAGAGTTACATCTTTCCTTCAAGAAGCCTTCGCTAAGGCTGTTCTTGTGAATTGGCAAAGTGATATTTGGAAGCCCATAGAGGGCTATGGTGAAAAGAAATATCTTCCATTAAAAACTGGAAAGAAGTTTCTGAGAAACTGCTTTGTGTTCTGTTAATTCATCTCACAGAGTTACATCTTTCCTTCAAGAAGCCTTTAGCTAAGAGCTGGTTCTTGTGGAATTAGCAAAGTGATATTTGGAACCCATAGGGCTATGGTGAAAAAGGAAATATCTTCCGTTAAAAACTGGAAAGAAACTTTCTTGAGAAACTGCTTTGTGTTCTGATAATTCATCTCACAGAGTTACATCTTTCCCACAAGCCTTTCTAAGACCGCTGTTCTTGTGGAATTTAAAAGTGATATTTGGAAGCCCATAGAGGGCTATGGTGATAAAGGAAATATCTTCCTTGAAAAACAGGAAAGAAGCTTTCTGAGAAACTGCTTTGTGTTCTGTTAATTCATCTCACAGAGTTACATCTTTCCTTTCAAGAAATCTTTCGCTAAGGCTGTTCTTGTGGAATTGGCAAAGTGATATTTGTCAGCCCTTAGAGGGCTACGGTGTAAAAGGAAATATCTCCCGTTAAAAACTGGAAAGAAGCTTTCTGAGAAACTGCTTTGTGTTCTGTTAATTCATCTCACAGAGTTACATCTTTCCCTTCAAGAAGCCTTTCGCTAAGGCTGTTCTTGTGGAATTGGCAAAGTGATATTTGGAAGCCCATAGAGGGCTATGGTGAAAAAAGAAATATCTTCCATTAAAAACTGGAAAGAATCTTTCTGAGAAACTGCTTTGTGTTCTGTTAATTCATCTCACAGAGTTACATCTTTCCTTCAAGAATCCTTTTCGCTAAGGCTGTTCTTGTGGAATTGGCAAAGTGATATTTGGAAGCCCATAGAGGGCTATGGTGAAAAAGGAAATATCTTCCGTTAAAAACTGGAAAGAAGCTTTCTGAGAAACTGCTTTGTGTTCTGTTAATTCATCTCACAGAGTTACATCTTTCCTTCAAGAAGCCTTTTCAAGGCTGTTCTTGTGGAATTGGCAAGTGATATTTGGAAGCCCATAGAGGGCTATGGTGAAAAAGGAAATATCTTCCGTTAAAAACTGGAAAGAATCTTTCTGAGAAACTGCTTTGTGTTCTGTTAATTCATCTCACAGAGTTACATCTTTCCATTCAAGAAGCCTTTCGCTAAGGCTGTTCTTGTGGAATTGGCAAAGTGATATTTGGAAGCCCATAGATGGCTATGGTGAAAACAATATCTTCCGTTAAAAACTGGAAAGAAGCTTTCTGAGAAACTGCTTTGTGTTCTGTTAATTCATCTCACAGAGTTACATCTTTCCATTCAAGAAGCCTTTCGCTTAAGGCTGTTCTTGTGGAATTGCAAAAATGATATTTGGAAGCCCATAGAGGGCTATGGTGAAAAAGGAAATATCTTCCGTTAAAAACTGGAAAGAAGCTTTCTGAGAAACTGCTTTGTGTTCTGTTAATTCATCTCCAGAGTTACATCTTTCCTTCAAGAAGCCTTTCGCTAAGGGTGTACTTGTGGAATTTGCAAAGTGATATTTGGAAGCCCATAGGGCTATGGTGAAAAAGGAAATATCTTCCGTTAAAACTGGAAAGAAGCTTTCTAAGGCTGTTCTTGTGGAATTGGCAAAGTGATATTTGGAAGCCATAGAGGGCTATGGTGAAAAAAATATCTTCCCTTAAAACTGTAAAGAAGCTTTCTGAGAAACTGCTTTGTGTTCTGTTAATTCATCTCACAGAGTTACATCTTTCCTTCAAGAAGCCTCGCTAAGGCTGTTCTTGTGGAATTGGCAAAGTGATATTTGGAAGCCCATAGAGGCTATGGTGAAAAAGGAAATATCTTCCGTTAAAAACTGGAAGAAGCTTTCTGAGAAACTGCTTTGTGTTCTGTTAATTCATCTCACAGAGTTACATCTTTCCTTCAAGAAGCCTTCCTAAGGCTGTTCTTGTGGAATTGGCAAAGTGATATTTGGAAGCCCATAGAGGCTATGGTGAAAAAGAAATATCTTCCGTTAACAACTGGAAAGAAGCTTTCTGAGAAACTGCTTTGTGTTCTGTTAATTCATCTCACAGAGTTACATCTTTCCATTCAAGAAGCGTTTAGCTAAGGCTGTTCTTGTAGAATTGGCAAAATGATATTTGGAAGCCCATAGAGAGGCTATGGTGAAAAAGAAATATCTTCCGTTAAAACTGGAAAGAAGCTTTCAGAGAAACTGCTTTGTGTTCTGTTAATTCATCTCACAGAGTTACATCTTTCCCTTCAAGCCTTTCGCTAAGGCTGTTCTTGTGGAATTGCAAAGTGATATTTGGAAGCCCATAGAGGCTATGGTGAAAAAGGAAATATCTTCCGTTAAAACTGGAAAGAAGCTTTCTGAGAAACTGTTTGTGTTCTGTTAATTCATCTCACAGAGTTACATCTTTCCCTTCAAGCCTTTATCTAAGGCTGTTCTTGTGGAATTAAGTGATATTTGGAAGCCCATAGAGGGCTATGGCTGAAAAAGGAAATATCTTCCATTAAAAACTGGAAAGAAGCTTTCTGAGAAACTGCTTTGTGTTCTGTTAATTCATCTCACAGAGTTACATTTTTCCTTCAAGAAAACTTTAGCTAAGGCTGTTCTTGTGTAATTAGCAAAGTGATATTTGGAAGCCCATAAAGCCTATGGTGAAAAAGGAAATATCTTCCGTTAAAACTGGAAAGAACTTTCTGAGAAACTGCTTTGTGTTCTGATAATTCATCTCACAGAGTTACATCTTTCCCTCAAGAAGCCTTTTCTAAGGCTGTTCTTGTGGAATTTTAAAAGTGATATTTGGAAGCCCTAGAGGGCTATGGTGAAAAAGGAAATATCTTCCGTTAAAAACTGGAAAGAAGCTTTCTGAGAAACTGCTTTGTGTTCTGTTAATTCATCTCACAGAGTTACATCTTTCCTTCAAGAAGCCTTTCGCTAAGGCTGTTCTTGTGATTGCAAAGTGATATTTGGTAGCCCTTAGAGGGCTATGGTGAAAAAGGAAATATCTTCCGTTAAAACTGGAAAGAATCTTTCTGAGAAACTGCTTTGTGTTCTGTTAATTCATCTCACAGAGTTACATCTTTCCTTCAAGAAGCCTTTAAGCTAAGGCTGTTCTTGTGGAATTGGCAAAGTGATATTTGGAAGCCCATAGAGGGCTATGGTGAAAAAATATCTTCCGTTAAAACTGGAAAGAAGCTTTCTGAGAAACTGCTTTGTGTTCTGTTAATTCATCTCACAGAGTTACATCTTTCCTTCCCAGAAGCCTTTCGCTAAGGCTGTTCTTGTGGAATTGGCAAAGTGATATTTGGAAGCCCATAGAGGGCTATGGTGAAAAAGGAAATCTTCCGTTAAAAACTGGAAAGAAGATTTCTGAGAAACTGCTTTGTGTTCTGTTAATTCATCTCACAGAGTTACATCTTTCCTTCAAGAAGCCTTTCGCTAAGGCTGTTCTTGTGGAATTGGCAAAGTGATATTTGGAAGCCATAGGGCTATGGTGAAAAAGGAAATATCTTCCATTAAAAACTGGAAGAAGCTTTCTGAGAAACTGCTTTGTGTTCTGTTAATTCATCTCACAGAGTTACATCTTTCCTTCAAGAAGCCTGTCGCTAAGGCTGTTCTTGTGGAATTGGCAAAGTGATATTTGGAAGCCCATAGAGGGCTATGGTGAAAAAGGAAATATCTTCCATTAAAAACTGGAAAGAAGCTTTCTGAGAAACTGCTTTGTGTTCTGTTAATTCATCTCACAGGTTACATCTTTCTCTTCAAGAAGCCTTTAGCTAAGGCTGTTCTTGTATAATTGGCAAAGTGATATTTGGAACCCATAGAAGCTATGGTGAAAAAGGAAATATCTTCCTAAAACTGGAAAGAAGCTTTCTGAGAAACTGCTTTGTGTTCTGTTAATTCATCTCACAGAGTTACATCTTTCCCTCAAGAAGCCTTTCGCTAAGGCTGTTCTTGTGGAATTTTAAAAGTGATATTTGGTAGCCCTTAGAGGGCTATGGTGAAAAAGGAAATATCTTCCGTTAAAACTGGAAAGAAGCTTTCTGAGAAACTGCTTTGTGTTCTGTTAATTCATCTCACAGAGTTACATCTTTCCTTCAAGAAGCCTTTCGCTAAGGCTGTTCTTGTGGAATTAGCAAAGTGATATTTGGAAGCCCATAGAGGGCTATGGTGAAAAAGGAAATATCTTCCGTTAAAACTGGAAAGAAGCTTTCTGAGAAACTATTGTGTTCTGTTAATTCATCTCACAGAGTTACATCTTTCCTTCAAGAAGCGTTTTTACAAGGCTGTTCTTGTGGAATTGGCAAAGTGATATTTGGAAGCCCATAGAGGGCTATGGTGAAAAAGGAAATATCTTCCATTAAAAACTGGAAAGAAGCTTTCTGAGAAACTGCTTTGTGTTCTGTTAATTCATCTCACAGAGTTACATCTTTCCTTCAAGAAGCCTTTCGCTAAGGCTGTTCTTGTGGAATTGCAAAGTGATATTTGGAAGCCCATATAGGCTATGGTGAAAAGAAATATCTTCCGTTAAAAACTGGAAAGAAGCTTTCTGAGAAACTGCTTTGTGTTCTGTTAATTCATCTCACAGAGTTACATCTTCCTTCAAGAAGCCTTTCGCTAAGGCTGTTCTTGTATAATTGGCAAAGTGATATTTGGAAGCCCATAGAGGCTATGGTGAAAAGGAAATATCTTCCGTTAAAAACTGGAAAGAAACTTTCTGAGAAACTGCTTTGTGTTCTGTTAATTCATCTCACAGAGTTACAGCTTTCCCTCAAGAAGCCTTTCTCTAAGACCGTTCTTGTGCAATTTTAAAAGTGATATTTGGAAGCCCATAGAGGGCTATGGTGAAAAGGAAATATCTTCCTTAAAACTGGAAAGAAGCTTTCTGAGAAACTGCTTTGTGTTCTGTTAATTCATCTCACAGAGTTACATCTTTCCTTCAAGAAGCCTTTCGCTAAGGCTGTTCTTGTGGAATTGGCAAAGTGATATTTGGAAGCCCATAGGGCTATGGTGAAAAGGAAATATCTTCCATTAAAAACTGGAAAGAAGCTTTCTGAGAAACTGCTTTGTGTTCTGTTAATTCATCTCACAGAGTTACATCTTTCCTTCAAGAAGCCTTTCGCTAAGGCTGTTCTTGTGGAATTGGCAAAGTGATATTTGGAAGCCCATAGAGGCTATGGTGAAAAGGAAATATCTTCCATTAAAAACTGGAAAGAAGCTTTCTGAGAAACTGCTTTGTGTTCTGTTAATTCATCTCACAGAGTTACATCTTTCCTTCAAGAAATCTTTCGCTAAGGCTGTTCTTGTGGAATTGGCAAAGTGATATTTGGAAGCCCATAGAGGGCTATGGTGAAAAGGAAATATCTTCCGTTAAAAACTGGAAAGAAGCTTTCTGAGAAACTGCTTTGTGTTCTGTTAATTCATCTCACAGAGTTACATCTTTCCTTCAAGAAGCCTTTCGCTAAGGCTGTTCTTGTGGAATTGCAAAGTGATATTTGGAAGCCCATAGAGGGCTATGGTGAAAAGGAAATATCTTCCGTTAAAAACTGGAAAGAATCTTTCTGAGAAACTGCTTTGTGTTCTGTTAATTCATCTCACAGAGTTACATCTTTCCTTCAAGAAGCCTTTCGCTAAGGCTGTTCTTGTGGAATTGGCAAAGTGATATTTGGAAGCCCATAGAGGGCTATGGTGAAAAAGAAATATCTTTGTTAAAAACTGGAAAGAAGCTTTCTGAGAAACTGCTTTGTGTTTTGTTAATTCATCTCACAGAGTTACATCTTTCCTTCAAGAAGCCTTTCGCTAAGGCTGTTCTTGTAGAATTGGCAAATGATATTTGGAAGCCCATAGAGGGCTATGGTGAAAAGAAATATCTTCCGTTAAAACTGGAAAGAAGATTTCTGAGAAACTGCTTTGTGTTCTGTTAATTCATCTCCCAGAGTTATATCTTTCCTTCAAGAAGCCTTCGCTAAGGCTGTTCTTGTGGAATTGGCAAAGTGATATTTGGAAGCCCATACAGGGTATGGTGAAAAGGAAATATCTTCCTTAAAACTGGAAAGAAGCTTTCTGAGGAACTGCTTTGTGTTCTGTTAATTCATCTCACAGAGTTACATCTTTCCTTCAAGAAGCCTTTCTCTAAGGCTGTTCTTGTGGAATTTGCAAAGTGATATTTGGTAGCCCTTAGAGGGCTATGGTGAAAAGGAAATATCTTCCCTTAAAAACTGGAAAGAAGCTTTCTGAGAAACTGCTTTGTGTTCTGTTAATTCATCTCACAGAGTTACATCTTTCCTTTCAAGAAACCTTTCGCTAAGGCTGTTCTTTTGGAATTGGCAAAGTGATATTTGTCAGCCCTTAGAGGGCTATGGTGAAAAAGGAAATATCTCCCGTTAAAAACTGGAAAAAAGCTTTCTGAGAAACTGCTTTGTGTTCTGTTAATTCATCTCACAGAGTTACATCTTTCCCTTCAAGAAGCCTTTCGCTAAGGCTGTTCTTGTGGGATTGGCAAAGTGAGATTTGGTAGCCCATAGAGGGCTATGGTGATAAAGGAAATATCTTCCTTAAAACTGGAAAGAAACTTTCTGAGAAACTGCTTTGTGTTCTGTAAATTCATCTCACCGAGTTACAGTTTTCCCCTCAAGAAGCCTTTCCCTTAGACTGTTCTTGTGGAATTTGCAAAGTTATATTTGGAGGCCCATAGAGGGCTATGATGAAAAAGGAAATATCTTCCGTTAAAAACTGGAAAGAATTTTTCTGAGAAACTGTTTTGTGTTCTGTTAATTCATCTCACAGAGTTACATCTTTCCATAGAAGAAGCCTTTCGCTAAGGCTGTTCTTGTGGAATTGGCAAAGTGATATTTGGAAGCGCATAGATGGCTACGGTGAAAAACGAAATATCTTTTGTTAAAAACTGGAAAGAAGCTTTCTGAGAAACTGCTTTGTGTTTTGTTAATTCATCTCACAGAGTTACATCTTTCCATTCCAGAAGCGTTTCGCTAAGGCTATTCTTGTAGAATTGGCAAAATGATATTTGGAAGCCCATAGAGGGCTATGGTGAAAAAAGAAATAATTTCCGTTAAAAACTGGAAAGAAACTTTGAGAGAAACTGCTTTGTGTTCTGTTATTCATCTCCCAGAGTTATATCTTTCCCTTCAAGAAGCCTTTCGCTAAGGCTGTTCTTGTGGAATGGGCAAAGTGATATTTGGAAGCCCATACAGGGTATGGTGAAAAAGGAAATATCTTCCCTTAAAAACTGGAAAGAAGCTTTCTGAGGAACTGCTTTGTGTTCTGTTAATTCATCTCACAGAGTTACAGATTTACCCTCAAGAAGCCTTTCTCTAAGACCGTTCTTGTAGAATTTGCAAAGTGATATTTGGTAGCCCTTAGAGGGCTATGGTGAAAAAGGAAATATCTTCCCTTAAAAACTAGAAAGAAGCTTTCTGAGAAACTGTTTTGTGTTCTGTTAATTCATCTCACAGAGTTACATCTTTCCTTTCAAGAAACCTTTCGCTAAGGCTGTTCTTTTGGAATTGGCAAAGTGATATTTGTCAGCCCTTAGAGGGCTATGGTGAAAAAGGAAATATCTCCCGTTAAAAACTGGAAAAAAGCTTTCTGAGAAACTGCTTTGTGTTCTATTAATTCATCTCACAGAGTTACATCTTTCCCTTCAAGAAGCCTTTCGCTAAGGCTGTTCTTGTGGGATTGGCAAAGTGAGATTTGGTAGCCCATAGAGGGCTATGGTGATAAAGGAAATATCTTCCATTAAAAACTGGAAAGAAGCTTTCTGAGAAACTGCTTTGTGTTCTGTTAATTCACCTCACAGAGTTACATCTTTCCTTCAAGAATCCTTTCGCTAAGGCTGTTTTTCTGGAATTGGCAAAGTGATATTTGGAAGCCCATATAGGGCTATGGTGAAAAAGGAAATATCTTCCTTAAAACTGGAAAGAAGCTTTCTGAGAAACTGCTTTGTGTTCTGTTAATTCATCTCACAGAGTTACATCTTTCCTTCAAGAAGCCTTTCTAAGACTGTTCTTGTGGAATTTGCAAAGTGATATTTGAAGCCCATAGAGGGCTATGGTGAAAAGAAATATCTTCCGTTAAAAACTGGAAAGAAGCTTTCTGAGAAACTGCTTTGTGTTCTGTTAATTCATCTCACAGAGTTACATCTTTCCTTCAAGAAGCCTTTCGCTAAGGCTGTTCTTGTGGAATTGGCAAAGTGATATTTGAAGCCCATAGAGGCTATGGTGAAAAAGGAAATATCTTCCGTTAAAAACTGGAAAGAAGCTTTCTGAGAAACTGCTTTGTGTTCTGTTAATTCATCTCACAGAGTTACATCTTTCCCTTCAAGAAGCCTTTCGCTAAGGCTGTTCTTGTGGAATTGGCAAAATGATATTTGGAAGCCCATAGAGGGCTATGGTGAAAAAGGAAATATCTTCCGTTAAAAACTGGAAAGAAGCTTTCTGAGAAACTGCTTTGTGTTCTGTTAATTCATCTCACAGAGTTACATCTTTGCCTTCAAGAAGCCTTTCGCTAAGGCTGTTCTTGTGGAATTGGCAAAGTGATATTTGGAAGCCCATAGAGGGCTATGGTGAAAAAGGAAATATCTCCGTTAAAAACTGGAAAGAAGCTTTCTGAGAAACTAACGGAAAGAAGCTTTCTGAGAAACTGCTTTGTGTTCTGTTAATTCATCTCACAGAGTAACATGTTTTCCTTCAAGAAGCCTTTCGCTAAGGCTGTTCCTGTGGAATTGGCAAAGTGATATTTGGAAGCCCATAGAGGGCTATGGTGAAAAAGGAAATATCTTCCGTTAACAACTGGAAAGAACATTTCTGAGAAACTGCTTTGTGTTCTCTTAATTCATCTCACAGAGTTACATCTTTCCCTTCAAGAAGTCTTTCGCTAAGGCTGTTCTTGTGGAATTGGCAAAGTGATATTTGGAGGCCCATAGAGGGCTATGGTGAAAAAGGAAATATCTTCCATAAAAATCTGGAAAGAAGCTTGAGAAACTGCTTTGTGTTCTGTTAATTCATCTCACAGAGTTACATCTTTCCCTTCAAGAAGCCTTTAGCTAAGGCTGTTCTAGTGGAGTTTCAAAGTGATATTTGGAAGCCCATAGAGGGCTATGGTGAAAAAAATATCTTCCGTTAAAAACTGGAAAGAAGCTGTCTGAGAAACTGAAACTGCTTTGTGTTCTGTTAATTCATCTCACAGAGTAACATCTTTCCTTCAACAAGCCTGTCGCTAAGGCTGTTCTTGTGGAATTGGCAAAGTGATATTTGGAAGCCCATAGAGGGTTATGGTGATAAAGGAAATATCTTCCGTTAACAACTGGAAAGAAGCTTTCTGAGAAACTGCTTTGTGTTCTGTTAATTCATCTCACAGAGTTACATGTTTCCCTTCAAGAAGCCTTTCGCTAAGGCTGTTCTTGTGGAATTGGCAAAGCGATATTTGGAAGCCCATAGAGGGCTATGGTGAAAAAGGAAATATCTTCCACTAAAAACTGGAAAGAAGCTTTCTCAGAGACTGCTTTGTGTTCTGTTAATTCACCTCACAGAGTTACATCTTTCCCTTCAAGAATCCTTTCGCTAAGGCTGTTTTTCTGGAATTGGCAAAGTGATATTTGGAAGCCCATATAGGGCTATGGTGAAAAAGGCAATATCTTCCCTTAAAAACTGTAAAGAAGCTTTCTGAGAAACTGCTTTGTGTACTGTTAATTCATCTTATAGAGTTACAGCTTTCCCTTCAAGAAGCCTTTCTCTAAGACTATTCTTTTGGAATTTGCATAGTGATATTTGGAGGCCCATAGACGGCTATGATGAAAAAGGAAATATCTTCCGTTAAAAACTGGAAAGAAGCTTTCTGAGATAGTGCTTTGAGTTCTGTTAATTCATCTCACAGAGTTACATCTTTCCCTTCAAGAAGCCATTCGCTAAGTCTGTTCTTGTGGAATTGGCAAAGTGATATTTGGGAGCCCATAGAGTTCTATGGTGAAAAAGGAAATATCTTCCGTTAACAACTGGAAAGAAGCTTTCTGAGAAACTGCTTTGTGTTCTGTTAATTCATCTCACAGAGTTACATCTTTCCATTCAAGAAGCGTTTCGCTAAGGCTATTCTTGTAGAATTGGTAAAATGATATTTGGAAGCCCATAGAAGGCTATGGTGAAAAAAGAAATATCTTCCGTTAAAAACTGGAAAGAAGCTTTCAGAGAAACTGCTTTGTGTTCTGTTAATTCATCTCACAGAGTTACATCTTTCCCTTCAAGAAGCCTTTCGCTAAGGCTGTTCTTGTGGAATTTGCAAAGTGATATTTGGAAGCCCATAGAGGGCTGTGGTGAAAAAGGAAATATCTTCCGTTAACAACTGGAAAGAACATTTCTAAGAAACTGCTTTGTGTTCTCTTAATTCATCTCACAGTGTTACATCTTTCCCTTCAAGAAGCTTGTTGCTAAGGCTGTTCTTGTGGAATTGGCAAAGTGATATTTGGAAGCCCATATAGGGCTATGGTGAAAAAGGAAATATCTTACATGAAAAACTGGAAAGAAGCTTTCTGAGAAAGTGCTTTGTGTTCTGTTAATTCATCTCCGAGAGTTACATCTTTCCCTTCAAGAAGCCTTTCGCTAAGGCTGTTCTAGTGGAGTTTCCAAAGTGATATTTGGAAGCCCATAGAGGGCTATGATGAAAAAGGAAATATCTTCCGTTAAAAACTGGAAAGAAGCTTTCTGAGATAGTGCTTTGAGTTCTGTTAATTCATCTCACAGAGTTACATCTTTCCTTCAAGAAGCCATTCGCTAAGTCTGTTCTTGTGGAATTGGCAAAGTGATATTTGGGAGCCCATAGAGTTCTATGGTGAAAAAGAAATATCTTCCGTTAACAACTGGAAAGAAGCTTTCTGAGAAACTGCTTTGTGTTCTGTTAATTCATCTCACAGAGTTACATCTTTCCATTCAAGAAGCGTTTCGCTAAGGCTATTCTTGTAGAATTGGTAAAATGATATTTGGAAGCCCATAGAAGGCTATGGTGAAAAAAGAAATATCTTCCGTTAAAAACTGGAAAGAAGCTTTCAGAGAAACTGCTTTGTGTTCTGTTAATTCATCTCACAGAGTTACATCTTTCCTTCAAGAAGCCTTTCGCTAAGGCTGTTCTTGTGGAGTTTCCAAAGTGATATTTGGAAGCCCATAGAGGGCTATGATGAAAAAGGAAATATCTTCCGTTAAAAACTGGAAAGAAGCTTTCTGAGAAACTAACGGAAAGAAGCTTTCTGAGAAACTGCTTTGTGTTCTGTTAATGCATCTCACAGAGTAACATCTTTCTCTTCAAGAAGCCTGTCGCTAAGGCTGTTCTTGTGGAATTGTCAAAGTGATATTTGGAAGACCATAGAGGGCTATGGTGAAAAAGGAAATATCTTCCGGTAACAACTGGAAAGAAGCTTTCTGAGAAACTGCTGTGTGTTCTGTTAATTCATCTCACAGAATTACATGTCTCCCTTCAAGAAGCCTTTCGCTAAGGCTGTTCTTGTGGAATTGGCAAAGTGATATTTGGAAGCCCATACAGGGCTATGGTGAAAAAGGAAATACCTTCCATTAAAAACTGGAAAGAATCTTTCTGAGAAACTGTTTTGTGTTCTGTTAATTCATCTCACAGAGTTACATCTTTCCATTGAAGAAGCCTTTCGCTAAGACTGTTCTTGTGGAATTGGCATAGTGATATTTGGAAGCACATAGAGGGCTACGGTGAAAAACGAAATATCTTCCATTAAAAACTGGAAAGAAGCTTTCTGAGAAACTTCTTTGTGTTCTGTTAATTCATCTCACAGTGTTACATCTTTCCATTCAAGAAGGCTTTCGCTAAGGCTATTCTTGTAGAATTGGCAAAATGATATTTGGACGCCCATAGAGGGCTACGGTGAAAAAAGAAATATCTTCCTTTAAAAACTGGAAAGAAGCTTTCAGAAAAACTGCTTTGTGTTCTGATAATTCATCTCCCAGTGTTACATCTTCCCTTCAAGAAGCCTTTTGCTAAGGCTGTTCTTGTGGAATTGGCAAAGTGATATTTGGAAGCCCATAGAGGGCTATGGTGAAAAAGGAAATATCTTCCGTTAAAAACTGGAAAGAAGCTTTCTCAGAAATTAACGGAAAGAAGCTTTCTGAGAAACTGCTTTGTGTTCTGTTAATTCATCTCACAGAGTAACATCTTTCCCTTCAAGAAGCCTGTCGTTAAGGCTGTTCTTGTGGAATTGGCACAGTGATATTTGGAAGGCCATAGAAGGCTAAGGTGAAAAAGGAAATATCTTCCGTTAACAACTAGAAAGAAGCTTTGTGAGAATCTGCTTTGTGTTCTGTTAATTCATCCCACAGAGTTACATGTTTCCCTTCAAGAAGCCTTTCGCTAACGCTGTTCTTGTGGAATTGGCAAAGTGATATTTGGAAGGCCATACAGGGCTATGGTGAAAAAGGAAATATCTTCCTTAAAAACTGGAAAGAAGCTTTGTGAGAATCTGCTTTGTGTTCTGTTAATTCATCCCACAGAGTTACATGTTTCCTTCAAGAAGCCTTTTGCTAAGGCTGTTCTTGTGGAATTGGCAAAGTGATATTTGGAAGGCCATAGGGCTATGGTGAAAAGGAAATATCTTCCGTTAAAACTGGAAAGAAGCTTTCTCAGAAATTAACGGAAAGAAGCTTTCTGAGAAACTGCTTTGTGTTCTGTTAATTCATCTCACAGAGTAACATCTTTCCCTTCAAGAAGCCTGTCGTTAAGGCTGTTCTTGTGGAATTGGCACAGTGATATTTGGAAGGCCATAGAAGGCTAAGGTGAAAAAGGAAATATCTTCCGTTAACAACTAGAAAGAAGCTTTGTGAGAATCTGCTTTGTGTTCTGTTAATTCATCCCACAGAGTTACATGTTTCCCTTCAAGAAGCCTTTCGCTAACGCTGTTCTTGTGGAATTGGCAAAGTGATATTTGGAAGGCCATACAGGGCTATGGTGAAAAAGGAAATATCTTCCATTAAAAACTGGAAAGAAGCTTTCAGAAACTGCTTTGTGTTCTGTTAATTCATCTCACAGAGTTACGTCTTTCCCTTCAAGAAGCCTTTAGCTAAGGCTGTTCTTGTGGAATTTGCAAAGTGATATTTGGTAGCCCTTAGAAGGCTATGGTGAAAAAGGAAATATCTTCCATTAAAAACTGGAAAGAATCTTTCTGAGAAACTGTTTTGTGTTCTGTTAATTCATCTCACAGATTTACATCTTTCCATTGAAGAAGCCTTTCGCTAAGCCTGTTCTTGTGGAATTGGCAAAGTGATATTTGGAAGCCCATAGAGGGCTACGGTGAAAAACGAAATATCTTCCGTTAAAAACTGGAAAGAATCTTTCTGAGAAACTGCTTTGTGTTTTGTTAATTCATCTCACAGAGTTACATCTTTCCATTCAAGAAGCGTTTCGCTAAGGCTATTCTTGTAGAATTGGCAAAATGATATTTGGAAGCCCATAGAGGGCTATGGTGAAAAAAGAAATATCTTCCGTTAAAAACTGGAAAGAACCTTTCAGAGAAACTGCTTTCTGTTTTGTTAATTCATCTCCCAGAGTTACATCTTTCCCTTCAAGAAGCCTGTCGCTAAGGCTGTTCTTGTGGATTTGGCAAAGTGATGTTTGGAAGCCCATAGAGGGCTATGGTGAAAAAGGAAATATCTTCCGTTAAAACTGGAAAGAAGCTTTCTGAGAAACTAACGGAAAGAAGCTTTCTGAGAAACTGCTTTGTGTTCTGTTAATTCATCTCACAGAGTAGCATCTTTCCCTTCAAGATGCCTTTCGCTAAGGCTGTTCCTGTGGAATTGGCAAAGGGATATTTGGAAGCCCAAAGAGGGCTATGGTAAAAAAGGAAATATCTTCCGTTAACAACTGGAAAGAAGATTTCTGAGAAACTGCTTTGTGTTCTGTTAATTCATCTCACAGAGTTACATCTTTCCCTTCAAGAAGCCTGTCGCTAAGGCTGTTCTTGTGGAATTGGCAAAGTGATATTTGGAAGCCCATATAGGGCTATGGTGAAAAAGGAAATATCTTCCATTAAAAACTGGAAAGAAGCTTTCTGAGAAACTGCTTTGTTTTCTGTTAATTCATCTCAGAGAGTTACATCTTTCCCTTCAAGAAGCCTGTCGCTAAGGCTGTTCTTGTGGAATTGGCAAAGTGATATATGGAAGCCCATATAGGGCTATGGTGAAAAAGGAAATATCTTCCATTAAAAACTGGAAAGAAGGTTTCTGAGAAACTGCTTTGTGTTCTGTTAATTCATCTCACAGAGTTACATCTTTCTCTTCAAGAAAACTTTAGCTAAGGCTGGTCTTGTGTAATTAGCAAAGTGATATTTGGAAACCCATAAAAGCCTATGGTGAAAAAGGAAATATCTTCCCTTTAAAACTGGAAAGAAACTTTCTGAGAAAGTGCTTTGTGTTCTGATAATTCATCTCACAGAGTTACAGCTTTCCCCTCAAGAAGCCTTTCTCTAAGACCGTTCTTGTGGAATTTTAAAAGTGATATTTGGTAGCCCTTAGAGGGCTATGGTTAAAAAGGAAATATCTTCCGTTAAAACTGGAAAGAAGCTTTCTGAGAAACTGCTTTGTGTTCTGTTAATTCATCTCACAGAGTTACATCTTTCCTTTCAAGAAATCTTTCGCTAAGGCTGTTCTTTTGGACTTGGCAAAGTGATATTTGTCAGCCCTTAGAGGGCTATGGTGAAAAAGGAAATATCTCCCGTTAAAAACTGGAAAGAATCTTTCTGAGAAACTGCTTTGTGTTCTGTTAATTCATCTCCCAGAGTTACATCTTTCCCTTCAAGAAGCCTGTCGCTAAGGCTGTTCTTGTGGAATTGGCAAAGTGAGATTTGGAAGCCCAAAGAGGGCTATGGTGAAAAAGGAAATATCTTCCGTTAAAAACTGGAAAGAATCTTTCTGAGAAACTAACGGAAAGAAGCTTTCTGAGAAACTGCTTTGTGTTCTGTTAATTCATCTCACAGAGTAACATCTTTCCCTTCAAGAAGCCTTTCGCTAAGGCTGTTCCTGTGGAATTGGCAAAGTGATATTTGGAAGCCCATAGAGGGCTATGGTGAAAAAGGAAATATCTTCCGTTAACAACTGGAAAGAAGATTAATGAGAAACTGCTTTGTGTTCTGTTAATTCATCTCACAGAGTTACATCTTTCCCTTCCAGAATCCTTTCGCCAAGGCTGTTTTTGTGGAATTGGCAAAGTGATATTTGGAAGCCCATAGAGGGCTATGGTGAAAAAGGCAATATCTTCCTTTAAAAACTGGAAAGAAACTTTCTGAGAAACTGCTTTGTGTTCTCTTAATTCATCTCACCGAGTTACAGCTTTCCCCTCAAGAAGCCTTTCTCTTAGACTGTTCTTGTGGAATTTGCAAAGTGATATTTGGAGGCCCATAGAGGGCTATGATGAAAGAGGAAATATCTTCCGTTAAAACTGGAAAGAATCTTTCTGAGAAACTGTTTTGTGTTCTGTTAATTCATCTCAGAGAGTTACATCTTTCCATTGAAGAAGCCTTCGCTAAGGCTGTTCTTGTGGAATTGGCAAAGTGATATTTGGAAGCCCATAGATGGCTACGGTGAAAAACGAAATATCTTTTGTTAAAAACTGGAAAGAAGCTTTCTGAGAAACTGCTTTGTGTTCTGTTAATTCATCTCACAGAGTTACATCTTTCCATTCCAGAAGCGTTTCGCTAAGGCTATTCTTGTACAATTGGCAAAATGATATTTGGAAGCCCATAGAGGGCTATGGTGAAAAAAGAAATAATTTCCGTTAAAAACTGGAAAGAAGCTTTGAGAGAAACTGCTTTGTGTTCTGTTATTCATCTCCCAGAGCTATATCTTTCCCTTCAAGAAGCCTTTCGCTAAGGCTGTTCTTGTGGAATTGGCAAAGTGATATTTGGAAGCCCATAGAGGGCTATGGTGAAAAAGGAAATATCTTCCCTTAAAAAGTGTAAAGAAGCTTTCTGAGAAACTGCTTTGTGTTCTGTTAATTCATCTCACAGAGTTACAGCTTTCCCCTCAAGAAGCCTTTCTCTAAGACCATTCTTGTGAAATTTGCAAAGTGATATTTGGTAGCCCTTAGAGGGCTATGGTGAAAAAGGAAATATCTTCCCTTAAAAACTGGAAAGAAGCTTTCTGAGAAACTGCTTTGTGTTCTGTTAATTCATCTCACAGAGTTACATGTTTCCCTTCAAGAAGCCTTTCGCTAAGGCTGTTTTTGTGGAATTGGCAAAGTGATATTTGGAAGCCCATAGAGGCTATGGTGAAAAAGGAAATATCTTCCGTTAACAACTGGAAAGAAGATTAATGAGAAACTGCTTTGTGTTCTGTTAATTCATCTCACAGAGTTACATCTTTCCTTCAAGAAGCCTTTCGCTAAGGCTGTTTTTTGGACTTGGCAAAGTGATATTTGTCAGCCCTTAGAGGGCTATGGTGAAAAGGAAATATCTCCGTTAAAACTGGAAAGAATCTTTCTGAGAAACTGCTTTGTGTTCTGTTAATTCATCTCCCAGAGTTACATCTTTCCTTCAAGAAGCCTGTCGCTAAGGCTGTTCTTGTGGAATTGGCAAAGTGAGATTTGGAAGCCCAAAGAGGGCTATGGTGAAAAAGGAAATATCTTCCGTTAAAACTGGAAAGAATCTTTCTGAGAAACTAACGGAAAGAAGCTTCTGAGAAACTGCTTTGTGTTCTGTTAATTCATCTCACAGAGTTACATCTTTCCTTCAAGAAGCCTTTCGCTAAGGCTGTTCCTGTGGAATTGGCAAAGTGATATTTGGAAGCCCATAGAGGGCTATGGTGAAAAAGGAAATATCTTCCGTTAACAACTGGAAAGAAGATTAATGAGAAACTGCTTTGTGTTCTGTTAATTCATCTCACAGAGTTACATCTTTCCCTTCCAGAATCCTTTCGCCAAGGCTGTTTTTGTGGAATTGGCAAAGTGATATTTGGAAGCCCATAGAGGGCTATGGTGAAAAAGGCAATATCTTCCTTTAAAAACTGGAAAGAAACTTTCTGAGAAACTGCTTTGTGTTCTCTTAATTCATCTCACCGAGTTACAGCTTTCCCCTCAAGAAGCCTTTCTCTTAGACTGTTCTTGTGGAATTTGCAAAGTGATATTTGGAGGCCCATAGAGGGCTATGATGAAAAAGGAAATATCTTCCGTTAAAAACTGGAAAGAATCTTTCTGAGAAACTGTTTTGTGTTCTGTTAATTCATCTCACAGAGATACATCTTTCCATTGAAGAAGCCTTTCGCTAAGGCTGTTCTTGTGGAATTGGCAAAGTGATATTTGGAAGCCCATAGATGGCTACGGTGAAAAACGAAATATCTTTTGTTAAAAACTGGAAAGAAGCTTTCTGAGAAACTGCTTTGTGTTCTGTTAATTCATCTCACAGAGTTACATCTTTCCATTCAAGAAGCCTTTCTCTAAGACCATTCTTGTGAAATTTGCAAAGTGATATTTGGAAGCCCATAGAGGGCTATGGTGAAAAAGAAATATCTTCCGTTAAAAACTGGAAAGAAGCTTTGAGAAACTGCTTTGTGTTCTGTTAATTCATCTCACAGAGATACATCTTTCCATTCAAGAAGCCTTTCGCTAAGGCTGTTCTTGTGGAATTGGCAAAGTGATATTTGGAAGCCCATAGAGGGCTATGGTGAAAAGGAAATATCTTCCGTTAAAAACTGGAAAGAAACTTTCTGAGAAACTGCTTTGTGTTCTGTTAATTCATCTCACAGAGTTACATCTTTCCATTCAAGAAGCCTTTCGCTAAGGCTGTTCTTGTACAATTGGCAAAATGATATTTGGAAGCCCATAGAGGGCTATGGTGAAAAAGAAATAATTTCCGTTAAAAACTGGAAAGAAGCTTTTGAGAGAAACTGCTTTGTGTTCTGTTATTCATCTCCCAGAGCTATATCTTTCCTTCAAGAAGCCTTCGCTAAGGCTGTTCTTGTGGAATTGGCAAAGTGATATTTGGAAGCCCATAGAGGCTATGGTGAAAAGGAAATATCTTCCTTAAAAACTGGAAAGAAGCTTTCTGAGAAACTGCTTTGTGTTCTGTTAATTCATCTCACAGGTTACATCTTTCCTTCAAGAAGCCTTTCTCTAAGACCATTCTTGTGAAATTTGCAAAGTGATATTTGGAAGCCCTTAGAGGCTATGGTGAAAAAATATCTTCCATTAAAAACTGGAAGAAGCTTTCTGAGAAACTGCTTTGTGTTCTGTTAATTCATCTCACAGAGTTACATGTTTCCCTTCAAGAAGCCTTTCGCTAAGGCTGTTTTTGTGGAATTGGCAAAGTGATATTTGGAAGCCCATACAGGGCTATGGTGAAAAAGGAAATATCTTCCATTAAAAACTGGAAAGAAGCTTTCTGAGAAACTGCTTTGTGTTCTGTTAGTTCATCTCACAGAGTTACATCTTTCCCTTCAAGAAGCCTTTAGCTAAGGCTGTTCTTGTGGAATTTGCAAAGTGATATTTGGTAGCCCTTAGAGGGCTATGGTGAAAAAGGAAATATCTTCCATTAAAAACTGTAAAGAATCTTTGTGAGAAACTGTTTTGTGTTCTGTTAATTCATCTCACACAGTTACATCTTTCCATTGAAGACGCCTTTCGCTAAGGCTGTCCTTGTGGAGTTGGCAAAGTGATATTTGGAAGCCCATAGAAGGTTATGGTGAAAAACGAAATATCTTCCGTTAAAAACTGGAAAGAAGCTTTCAGAGAAACTGCTTTGTGTTCTGTTAATTCATCTCCCAGAGTTACATCTTTCCCTTCAAGAAGCCTGTTGCTAAGGCTGTTCTTGTGGAATTGGCAAAGTGATATTTGGAAGCCCTTAGAGGGCTATGTTGAAAAAGGAAATATCTTCCGTTAACAACTGGAAAGAAGCTTTCTGAGAAACTGCTTTGTGTTCTGTTAATTCATCTCACAGAGTTACATGTTTCCCTTCAAGAAGCCTTTCGCTAAGGCTGTTCTTGTGGAATTGGCAAAGTGATATTTGGAAGCCCATACGGGGCTATGGTGAAAAAGGAAATATCTTCCATTAAAAACTGGAAAGAAGCTTTCTGAGAAACTGCTTTGTGTTCTGTTAATTCATCTCACAGAGTTACATCTTTCCCTTCAAGAAGCCTTTAGCTAAGGCTGTTCTTGTGGAATTTGCAAAGTGATATTTGTTAGCCCTTAGATGGCTATGGTGAAAAAGGAAATATCTTCCCTTAAAAACTGGAAAGAAACTTTCTGAGAAACTGCTTTGTGTTCTGATAATTCATCTCACAGAGTTACAGCTTTCCCCTCAAGAAACCTTTCTCTAAGACCGTTCTTGTGGAATTTTAAAAGTGATATTTGGTAGCCCTTAGAGGGCTATGGTTAAAAAGGAAATATCTTCCGTTAAAAACTGGAAAGAAGCTTTCTGAGAAACTGCTTTGTGTTCTTTTAATTCATCTCACAGAGTTACATCTTTCCTTCAAGAAGCCTGTCGCTAAGGCTGTTCTTGTGGAATTGGCAAAGTGATATTTGGAAGCCCATAGGGCTATGGTGAAAAAATATCTTCCGTTAAAAACTGGAAAGAAGCTTTCTGAGAAACTGCTTTGTGTTCTGTTAATTCATCTCACAGAGTTACATCTTTCCTTCAAGAAGCCTTTAGCTAAGGCTGTTCTTGTGGAATTGCAAAGTGATATTTGGAAGCCCTTAGATGGCTATGGTGAAAAGGAAATATCTTCCCTTAAAAACTGGAAAGAAACTTTCTGAGAAACTGCTTTGTGTTCTGTTAATTCATCTCACAGAGTTACATCTTTCCTCAAGAAGCCTTTCTCTAAGGCTGTTCTTGTGGAATTTTAAAAGTGATATTTGGTAGCCCTTAGAGGGCTATGGTTAAAAAGGAAATATCTTCCGTTAAAAACTGGAAAGAAGCTTTCTGAGAAACTGCTTTGTGTTCTTTTAATTCATCTCACAGAGTTACATCTTTCCCTACAAGAAGCCTGTCGCTAAGGCTGTTCTTGTGGAATTGGCAAAGTGATATTTGGAAGCCCATATAGGGCTATGGTGAAAAAGGAAATATCTTCCATTAAAAACTGGAAAGAAGCTTTCTGAGAAACTGCTTTGTGTTCTGTTAATTCATCTCACAGAGTTACATCTTTCTCTTCAAGAAGCCTTTAGCTAAGGCTGGTCTTGTGTAATTGGCAAAGTGATATTTGGAAACCCATAGAAGCCTATGGTGAAAAAGGAAATATCTTGCCTTAAAAACTGGAAAGAATCTTTCTGAGAAACTGCTTTGTGTTCTGATAATTCATCTCACAGAGTTACAGCTTTCCCCTCAAGAAGCCTTTCTCTAAGACCGTTCTTGTGGAATTTTAAAAGTGATATTTGGTAGCCCTTAGAGGGCTATGGTGAAAAAGGAAATATCTCCCGTTAAAAACTGGAAAGAAGCTTTCTGAGAAACTGCTTTGTGTTCTGTTAATTCATCTCACAGAGTTACATCTTTCCCTTCAAGAAGCCTTTCGCTAAGGCTGTTCTTGTGGAATTGGCAAAGTGATATTTGGAAGCCCATAGAGGGCTATGGTGAAAAAGGAAATATCTTCCGTTAAAAACTGGAAAGAAGCTTTCTGAGAAACTGCTTTGTGTTCTGTTAATTCATCTCACAGAGTTACATCTTTCCTTCAGAAGCCTTTCGCTAAGGCTGTTCTTGTGGAATTGGCAAAGTGATATTTGAAGCCCATAGAGGGCTATGGTGAAAAAGGCAATATCTTCCGTTAAAAACTGGAAAGAAACTTTCTGAGAAACTGCTTTGTGTTCTGTTAATTCATCTCACAGAGTTACAGCTTTCCCTTCAAGAAGCCTTTCGCTAAGGCTGTTTTTGTGGAATTGGCAAAGTGATATTTGGAAGCCCATAGAGGGCTATGGTGATAAAGGAAATATCTTCCATTAAAAACTGGAAAGAAGCTTTCTGAGAAACTGCTTTGTGTTCTGTTAATTCGTCTCACAGAGTTACATCTTTCCCTTCCAGAATCCTTTCGCCAAGGCTGTTTTTGTGGAATTGGCAAAGTGATATTTGAAAGCCCATAGAGGGCTATGGTGAAAAAGGCAATATCTTCCCTTAAAAACTGGAAAGAAACTTTCTGAGAAACTGCTTTGTGTTCTCTTAATTCATCTCACCGAGTTACAGCTTTCCCCTCAAGAAGCCTTTCTCTTAGACTGTTCTTGTGGAATTTGCAAAGTGATATTTGGAGGCCCATAGAGGGCTATGATGAAAGAGGAAATATCTTCCGTTAAAAACTGGAAAGAATCTTTCTGAGAAACTGTTTTGTGTTCTGTTAATTCATCTCACAGAGTTACATCTTTCCATTGAAGAAGCCTTTCGCTAAGGCTGTTCTTGTGGAATTGGCAAAGTGATATTTGGAAGCCCATAGATGGCTACGGTGAAAAACGAAATATCTTTTGTTAAAAACTGGAAAGAAGCTTTCTGAGAAACTGCTTTGTGTTCTGTTAATTCATCTCACAGAGTTACATCTTTCCATTCCAGAAGCGTTTCGCTAAGGCTATTCTTGTACAATTGGCAAAATGATATTTGGAAGCCCATAGAGGGCTATGGTGAAAAAAGAAATAATTTCCGTTAAAAACTGGAAAGAAGCTTTGAGAGAAACTGCTTTGTGTTCTGTTATTCATCTCCTAGAGTTTATCTTTCCCTTCAAGAAGCCTTTCGCTAAGGCTGTTCTTGTGGAATTGGCAAAGTGATATTTGGAAGCCCATACAGGGCTATGGTGAAAAAGGAAATATCTTCCGTTAAAAACTGGAAAGAAGCTTTCTGAGAAACTGCTTTGTGTTCTGTTAATTCATCTCACAGAGTTACATCTTTTCTCAAGAAGCCTTTCTCTAAGACCATTCTTGTGAAATTTGCAAAGTGATATTTGAAGCCCTTAGAGGCTATGGTGAAAAAGGAAATATCTTCCTTAAAACTGGAAAGAAGCTTTCTGAGAAACTGCTTTGTGTTCTGTTAACTCATCTCACAGAGTTACATGTTTCCCTTCAAGACGCCTTTCGCTAAGGCTGTTTTTGTGGAATTGGGAAAGTGATATTTGGAAGCCCATACAGGGCTATGGTGAAAAAGGAAATATCTTCCATTAAAAACTGGAAAGAAGCTTTCTGAGAAACTGCTTTGTGTTCTGTTAGTTCATCTCACAGAGTTACATCTTTCCCTTCAAGAAGCCTTTAGCTAAGGCTGTTCTTGTGGAATTTGCAAAGTGATATTTGGTAGCACTTAGAGGGCTATGGTGAAAAAGGAAATATCTTAAGTTAAAAACTGGAAAGAATCTTTGTGAGAAACTGTTTTGTGTTCTGTTAATTCATCTCACACAGTTACATCTTTCCATTCAAGAAGCCTTTAGCTAAGGCTGTTCTTGTGGAATTGGCAAAGTGATATTTGGAGCCCATAGAGGCTATGGTGAAAAAAATATCTTCCGTTAAAAACTGGAAAGAAGCTTTCAGAGAAACTGCTTTGTGTTCTGTTAATTCATCTCCCAGAGTTACATCTTTCCTTCAAGAAGCCTTTAGCTAAGGCTGTTCTTGTGAATTGGCAAAGTGATATTTTGAAGCCCTTAGAGGGCTATGGTGAAAAGGAAATATCTTCCTTAAAAACTGGAAAGAAGCTTTCTGAGAAACTGCTTTGTGTTCTGTTAATTCATATCACAGAGTTACATGTTTCCTTCAAGAAGCCTTTCACTAAGGCTGTTCTTGTGGAATTGGCAAAGTGATATTTGGAAGCCTTACAGGGCTATGGTGAAAAGGAAATATCTTCCATTAAAAACTGGAAAGAAGCTTTCTGAGAAAGTGCTTTGTGTTCTGTTAATTCATCTCACAGAGTTACATCTTTCCTTCAAGAAGCCTTTCTCTAAGACTGTTCTTGTGGAATTGCAAAGTGATATTTGGTAGCCCTTAGAGGGCTATGGTGAAAAAGGAAATATCTTCCCTTAAAAACTGGAAAGAAACTTTCTGAGAAACTGCTTTGTGTTCTGATAATTCATCTACAGAGTTACAGCTTTCCCCTCAAGAAGCCTTTCTCTAAGACCGTTCTTGTGGAATTTTAAAAGTGATATTTGGTAGCCCTTAGAGGGCTATGGTTAAAAAGGAAATATCTTCCGTTAAAAACTGGAAAGAAGCTTTCTGAGAAACTGCTTTGTGTTCTTTTAATTCATCTCACAGAGTTACATCTTTCCCTCAAGAAGCCTGTCGCTAAGGCTGTTCTTGTGGAATTTTAAAAGTGATATTTGGTAGCCCTTAGAGGGCTATGGTTAAAAAGGAAATATCTTCCGTTAAAAACTGGAAAGAAGCTTTCTGAGAAACTGCTTTGTGTTCTTTTAATTCATCTCACAGAGTTACATCTTTCCTACAAGAAGCCTGTCGCTAAGGCTGTTCTTGTGAATTGGCAAAGTGATATTTGGTAGCCCTTAGAGGGCTATCTTTAAAAGGAAATATCTTCCGTTAACAACTGGAAAGAAGATTACTGAGAAACTGCTTTCGGTGTTCTGTTAATTCATCTCAAAGAGTTACATCTTTCCTTCAAGAAGCCTGTCGCTAAGGCTGTTCTTGTGGAATTGCAAAGTGATATTTGGAAGCCCATAGAGGCTATGGTGAAAAAGGAAGAAGCTTTGAGAAAACTGGAAAGAATCTTTCTGAGAAACTGCTTTGTGTTCTGTTAATTCATCTCACAGAGTTACATCTTTCCTTCAAGAAGCCTTCGCTAAGGCTGTTCCTGTGGAATTGGCAAAGTGATATTTGGAAGCCCATAGAGGCTATGGTGAAAAAGGAAATATCTTCCGTTAACAACTGGAAAGAAGATTTCTGAGAAACTGCTTTGTGTTCTGTTAATTCATCTCACAGAGTTACATCTTTCCTTCAAGAAGCCTTTCGCTAAGGCTGTTCTTGTGGAATTGGCAGAGTGATATTTGGAAGCTCATATAGGGCTATGGTGAAAAGGAAATACATTCCATTAAAAACTGGAAGAAGCTTTCTGAGAAACTTCTTTGTGTTCTGTTAATTCATCTCACAGAGTTACATCTTTCCTTCAAGAAGCCTGTCGCTAAGGCTGTTCTTGTGGAACTGGCAAAGTGATATTTGGAAGCCCATATAGGGCTATGGTGAAAAGAAATATCTTCCATTAAAAACTGGAAAGAAGCTTTCTGAGAAACTGCTTTGTGTTCTGTTAATTCATCTCACAGAGTTACATCTTTCTCTTCAAGAAGCCTTTAGCTAAGGCTTATCTTGTATAATTGGCAAAGTGATTTGAAACCCATAGAATCCTATGGTGAAAAGGAAATATCTTCCTTAAAAACTGGAAAGAAACTTTCTGAGAAACTGCTTTGTGTTCTGATAATTCATCTCACAGAGTTACAGCTTTCCATCAAGAAGCCTTTCTCTAAGACCGTTCTTGTGGAATTAAAAGTGATATTTGGTAGCCCATAGAGGGCTATGGTTAAAAAGGAAATATCTTCCGTTAAAAACTGGAAAGAAGCTCTGAGAAACTGCTTTGTGTTCTGTTAATTCATCTCACAGAGTTACATCTTTCCTTCAAGAAATCTTTCGCTAAGGTTGTTCTTGTGGAATTGGCAAAGTGATATTTGTCAGCCCATAGAGGGCTATGGTGAAAAGGAAATATCTTCCGTTAAAAACTGGAAAGAAGCTTTCTGGGAAACTGCTTTGTGTTCTGTTAATTCATCTCACCGAGTTACATCTTTCCCTCAAGAAGCCTTTCGCTAAGACTGTTCTTGTGGAATTTGCAAAGTGATATTTGGAAGCCCATAGAGGGCTATGATGAAAAGAAATATCTTCCGTTAAAAACTGGAAAGAATCTTTCTGAGAAACTGCTTTGTGTTCTGTTAATTCATCTCACAGAGTTACATCTTTCTTCAAGAAACCTTTCGCTAAGGCTGTTCTTGTGGAATTGGCAAAGGGATATTTATCAGCCCTTAGAGGGCTATGGTGAAAAAGGAAATATCTCCCGTTAAAAACTGGAAAAAAGCTTTCTGAGAAACCGCTTTGTGTTCTATTAATTCATCTCACAGGGTTACATCTTTCCCTTCAAGAAGCCTTTCGCTAAGGCTGTTCTTGTGGAATTGGCAAAGTGATATTTGGAAGCCCATAGAGGGCTATGGTGAAAAAGGGAATATCTTTCATTAAAAACTGTAAAGAAGCTTTCTGAGAAACTGCTTTGTGTACTGTTAATTCATCTCAGAGAGTTACAGCTTTCCCCTCAAGAAGTCTTTCTCTAAGACTGTTCTTGTGGAATTGCAAAGTGATATTTGGAAGCCCATAGAGGCTATGGTGAAAAGAAATATCTTCCGTTAAAAACTGGAAAGAAGCTTTCTGAGAAAGTGCTTTGAGTTCTGTTAATTCATCTCACAGAGTTACATCTTTCCTTCAAGAAGCCATTCGCTAAGTCTGTTCTTGTGGAATTGGCAAAGTGATATTTGGAAGCCCATACAGTAATATGGTGAAAAGGAAATATCTTCCGCTAACAACTGGAAAGAAGCTTTCTGAGAAACTGCTTTGTGTTCTGTTAATTCATCTCACAGAGTTACATCTTTCCTTCAAGAAGCCTTTCGCTAAGGCTGTTCTTGTGGAATTGGCAAAGTGATATTTGGAAGCCCATACAGGGCTATGGTGAAAAGGAAATATCTTCCATTAAAACTGGAAAGAAGCTTTCTGAGAAACTGCTTTGTGTTCTGTTAATTCATCTTACAGAGTTACACCTTTCCCTCAAGAAGCCTTTAGCTAAGGCTGTTCTTGTGGAATTGCAAAGTGATATTTGGTAGCCCTAGATGGCTATGGTGAAAAAGGAAATATCTTCCATTAAAAACTGGAAAGAATCTTTTAGAAACTGTTTTGTGTTCTGTTAATTCATCTCCCAGAGTTACATCTTTCCCTTCAAGAAGCCTTTCGCTAAGGCTGTTCTTGTGGAATTGGCAAAGTGATATTTGGAAGCCCATACAGGGCTATGGTGAAAAAGGAAATATCTTCCATTAAAAACTGGAAAGAAGCTTTCTGAGAAAGTGCTTTGTGTTCTGTTAATTCATCTCACAGAGTTACATCTTTCCCTTCAAGAAGCCTTTAGCTAAGGCTGTTCTTGTGGAATTTGCAAAGTGATATTTGTTAGCCCTTAGATGGCTATGGTGAAAAAGGAAATATCTTCCCTTAAAAACTGGAAAGAAACTTTCTGAGAAACTGCTTTGTGTTCTGATAATTCATCTTACAGAGTTACAGCTTTCCCCTCAAGAAGCCTTTCTCTAAGACCGTTCTTGTGGAATTTTAAAAGTGATATTTGGTAGCCCTTAGAGGGCTATGGTTAAAAAGGAAATATCTTCCGTTAAAAACTGGAAAGAAGCTTTCTGAGAAACTGCTTTGTGTTCTTTTAATTCATCTCACAGAGTTACATCTTTCCCTACAAGAAGCCTGTCGCTAAGGCTGTTCTTGTGGAATTTGCAAAGTGATATTTGGTAGCCCTTAGAGGGCTATCTTTAAAAAGGAAATAACTTCCGTTAACAACTGGAAAGAAGATTACTGAGAAACTGCTCGGTGTTCTGTTAATTCATCTCAAAGAGTTACATCTTTCCCTTCAAGAAGCCTGTCGCTAAGGCTGTTCTTGTGGAATTGGCAAAGTGAGGTTTGGAAGCCCATAGAGGGCTATGGTGAAAAAGGAAATATCTTCCGTTAAAAACTGGAAAGAAGCTTTCTGAGAAACTAACGGAAAGAATCTTTCTGAGAAACTGCTTTGTGTTCTGTTAATTCATCTCACAGAGTAACATCTTTCCCTTCAAGAAGCCTTTCGCTAAGGCTGTTCCTGTGGAATTGGCAAAGTGATATTTGGAAGCCCATAGAGGGCTATGGTGAAAAAGGAAATATCTTCCGTTAACAACTGGAAAGAAGATTTCTGAGAAACTGCTTTGTGTTCTGTTAATTCATCTCACAGAGTTACATCTTTCCCTTTAAGAAGCCTGACGCTAAGGCTGTTCTTGTGGAATTGGCAGAGTGATATTTGGAAGCTCATATAGGGCTATGGTGAAAAAGGAAATACATTCCATTAAAAACTGGAAGGAAGCTTTCTGAGAAACTTCTTTGTGTTCTGTTAATTCATCTCACAGAGTTACATCTTTCCCTTCAAGAAGCCTGTCGCTAAGGCTGTTCTTGTGGAACTGGCAAAGTGATATTTGGAAGCCCATATAGGGCTATGGTGAAAAAGGAAATATCTTCCATTAAAAACTGGAAAGAAGCTTTCTGAGAAACTGCTTTGTGTTCTGTTAATTCATATCACAGAGTTACATCTTTCTCTTCAAGAAGCCTTTAGCTAAGGCTTATCTTGTATAATTGGCAAAGTGCTATTTGGAAACCCATAGAATCCTATGGTGAAAAAGGAAATATCTTGCCTTAAAAACTGGAAAGAAACTTTCTGAGAAACTGCTTTGTGTTCTGATAATTCATCTCACAGAGTTACAGCTTTCCCATCATGAAGCCTTTCTCTAAGACCGTTCTTGTGGAATTTTAAAAGTGATATTTGGTAGCCCTTAGAGGGCTATTGTTAAAAAGGAAATATCTTCCGTGAAAAACTGGAAAGAAGCTCTCTGAGAAACTGCTTTGTGTTCTGTTAATTCATCTCACAGAGTTACATCTTTCCTTTCAAGAAATCTTTCGCTAAGGTTGTTTTTTTGGAATTGGCAAAGTGATATTTGTCAGCCCTTAGAGGGCTATGGTGAAAAAGGAAATATCTCCCGTTAAAAACTGGAAAGAAGCTTTCTGGGAAACTGCTTTGTGTTCTGTTAATTCATCTCACCGAGTTACAGCTTTCCCCTCAAGAAGCCTTTCTCTAAGACTGTTCTTGTGGAATTTGCAAAGTGATATTTGGAGGCCTATAGAGGGCTATGATGAAAAACGAAATATCTTCCGTTAAAAACTGGAAAGAATCTTTCTGAGAAACTGCTTTGTGTTCTGTTAATTCATCTCACAGAGTTACATCTTTTCTTTCAAGAAACCTTTCGCTAAGGCTGTTCTTTTGGAATTGGCAAAGGGATATTTATCAGCCCTTAGAGGGCTATGGTGAAAAAGGAAATATCTCCCGTTAAAAACTGGAAAAAAGCTTTCTGAGAAACCGCTTTGTGTTCTATTAATTCATCTCACAGGGTTACATCTTTCCCTTCAAGAAGCCTTTCGCTAAGGCTGTTCTTGTGGAATTGGCAAAGTGATATTTGGAAGCCCATAGAGGGCTATGGTGAAAAAGGGAATATCTTTCATTAAAAACTGTAAAGAAGCTTTCTGAGAAACTGCTTTGTGTACTGTTAATTCATCTCAGAGAGTTACAGCTTTCCCCTCAAGAAGTCTTTCTCTAAGACTGTTCTTTTGGAATTGCATAGTGATATTTGGAGGCCCATAGAGGGCTATAATGAGAAACGAAATATCTTCCGTTAAAAACTGGAAAGAAGCTTTCTGAGAAAGTGCTTTGAGTTCTGTTAATTCATCTCACAGAGTTACATGTTTCCCTTCAAGCAGCCATTCGCTAAGTCTGTTCTTGTGGAATTGGCAAAGTGATATTTGGGAGCCCATACAGTAATATGGTGAAAAAGGAAATATCTTCCGCTAACAACTGGAAAGAAGCTTTCTGAGAAACTGCTTTGTGTTCTGTTAATTCATCTCACAGAGTTACATGTTTCCCTTCAAGAAGCCTTTCGCTAAGGCTGTTTTTGTGCAATTGGCAAAGTGATATTTGGAAGCCCATACAGGGC
Organism: Erythrocebus patas; assembly: GCA_023783455.1. Lineage (NCBI taxonomy): Eukaryota > Metazoa > Chordata > Mammalia > Primates > Cercopithecidae > Erythrocebus > Erythrocebus patas. The sequence goes on from JAKFHT010004461.1 coordinate 96,342, forward strand.
TATGGTGAAAAAGGAAATGTCTTCCATTAAAAACTGGAAAGAAGCTTTCTGAGAAACCGCTTTGTGTTCTTTTAATTCATCTTACAGAGTTACACCTTTCCCCTCAAGAAACCTTTAGCTAAGGCTGTTCTTGTGGAATTTGCAAAGTGATATTTGGTAGCCCTTAGATGGCTATGGTGAAAAAGGAAATATCTTCCATTAAAAACTGGAAAGAATCTTTTAGAAACTGTTTTGTGTTCTGTTAATTCATCTCACAGAGTTACATCTTTCCATTGAAGAAGCCTTTCGGTAAGGCTGTTCTTGTGGAATTGGCAAAGTGATATTTGGAAGCCCATAGAGGGCTACGGTGAAAAACGAAATATCTTCCGTTAAAAACTGGAAAGAAGCTTTCTGAGAAACTGCTTTGTGTTCTGTTAATTCATCTCACAGAGTTACATCTTTCCCTTCAAGAATCCTTTCGCTAAGGCTGTTTTTCCTTGGCAAAGTGATATTTAGAAGCCCATACAGGGCTATGGTGAAAAAGGCAATATCTTCCCTTAAAAACTGGAAAGAAGCTTTCTGAGAAACTGCTTTGTGTTCTGTTAATTCATCTCACAGAGTTACAGCCTTCCCTTCAAGAAGCCTTTCTCTAAGACTATTCTTGTGGAATTTTCAAACTGATATTTGGTAGCCCTTAGAGGGCTATGATGGAAAAGGAAATATCTTCCTTTAAAAACTGGAAAGAAGCTTTCTGAGATAATGCTTTGAGTTCTGTTAATTCATCTCACAGAGTTACATCTTTCCCTTCAAGAAGCCTTTCGCAAAGGCTGTTGTGGAATTGGCAAAGTGATATATGGAAGCCCATAGAGTTCTATGGTGAAAAAGGAAATATCTTCCGTTAAAAATTGGAAAGAAGCTTTCTGAGAAAGTGCTTTGTGTTCTGTTAATTCATCTCGCAGAGTTACATCTTTCCCTTCAAGAAACCTTTCGGTAAGGCTGTTCTTGTGGAATTGGCAAAGGGATATTTGGAAGCCCATAGAGGGCCATGGTGAAAAAGGAAATATCTTCCGTTAAAAACTGGAAAGAATCTTTCTGAGAATCTCCTTTGTGTTCTGTTAATTCATCTCACAGAGTTACATCTTTCCATAGAATAAGCCTTTAGCTAAGAGTGTTCTTGTGGAATTTGCAAAGTCGTATTTGGAAGCCCATAGAAGGCTATGGTGAAAAAGGAAATTTCTCTTGTTAAAAACTGGAAAGAAGCTTTCTGAGAAACTGCTTTGTGTTCTTTTAATTCATCTCACAGAGTAACATCTTTCCCTTCCAGAAGCCTTTAGCTAAGGCTGTTCTTGTGGAATTTGCAAAGTGATATTTGCTAGCGCTTAGAGGCCTATGATGAAAAAGGAAATATCTTCCATTAAAAACTGGAAAGAATCTTTCTGAGAAACTGTTTTGTGTTCTGTTAATTCATCTCACAGAGTTACATCTTTCTCTTCAAGAAGCCTTTCGCTAAGGCTGTTTTTGTGGAATTGGGCAAGTTATATTTGGAAGCCCATAGAGGGCTCTGGTGAAAAAGGAAATATCTTCCGTTAACAACTGGAAAGAAGCTTTCTGAGAAACTGCTTTAGGTTCTGTTAATTCATCTCACAGAGTTACATCTTTCCCTTCAAGAAGCCTTTCGCCAAGGCTGTTCTTGTGGAATTGGCAAACTGATATTTGGAAGCCCATAGAGGGCTAGGGTGAAAATGATAATATCTTCCATTAAAAACTGGAAAGAAGCTTTCTGAGAAACTGCTTTGTGTTCTGTTAATTCATCTCACAGAGTTACATCTTTCCATTGAAGAAGCCTTTCGCTAAGGCTGTCCTTGTGGAATTGGCAAAGTGATATTTGGAAGCCCTTAGAGGGGTACGGTGAAAAACGAAACATCTTCCGTTAAAAACTGGAAAGAAGCTTTCTGAGAAACGGCTTTGTGTTCTGTTAACTCATCTCACAGAGTTACGTCTTTCCATTCAACAAGCCTTTCACTAAGGATATTCTTGTAGAATTGGCAAAATGATATTTGGACGCCCATAGAGGGCTTGGGTGAAAAAAGAAATATCGTCCGTTAAAAACTGCAAAGAAGCTTTCAGAGAAACTGCTTTGTGTTCTTTTAATTCATCTCCCAGAGTTACATCTTTCCCTTCAAGAAGCCTTTCGCTAAGGCTTTTCTTGTGGAATTTGCAAAGTGATATTTGGAAGCCCATAGAGGGTTATGGTGAAAAAGGAAATATCTTCCGTTAAAAACTGGAAAGAAGCTTTCTGATAAAGTAACGGAAAGAAGCTTTCTGACAAACTGCTTTGTGTTCTGTTAATTCATCTCACAGGGTAACATCTTTCCCTTCAAGGAGCCTGTCACTAAGGCTGTTCTTGTGGAATTGGCAAAGTGATATTTGGTAGCCCTTAGAGGGCTATGGTGAAAAAGGAAATATCTTCCATTAATAACTGTAAAGAATCTTTCTGAGAAACTGTTTTGTGTTCTGTTATTTCATCTCACAGAGTTACATCTTTCCATTGAAGAAGCCTTTCGCTAAGGCTGTCCTTGTGGATTTGGCAAAGTGATATTTGGAAGCCAATAGAGGGCTATGGTGAAAAACTAAATATCTTCCGTTAAAAACTGGAAAGAAGCTTTCTGAGAAACTGCTTTGTGTTCTGTTAATTCATCTCCCAGACTTACATCTTTCCCTTCAAGAAGCCTTTCGCTAAGGCTGTTCCTGTGGAATTTGCAAAGTGATATTTGGAAGCCCATAGAGGACTATGGTGAAAAAGGAATAATCTTCCGTTAAAAACTGGAAAGAAGCTTTCTGAGAAACTAACGAAAAGAAACTTTCTGAGAATCTGCTGTGTGTTCTGTTAATTCATCTCACAGAGTAACATCTTTCCCTTCAAGAAGCCTTTCACTAAGGCTTTTCTTGTGGAATTGGCAAAGTGATATTTGGAAGCCCATAGAGGGCTACGGTGAAAAAGAAAATATCTTCCGTTAACAACTGGAAAGAAGCTTTCTGAGAAACTGCTTTTTGTTCTGTTAATTCATCTCACAAAGTTATATCTTTCCCTTCAAGAAGCCTTTCGCTAAGGCTGTTCTTGTGGAATTGGCAAAGTGATATTTGGAAGCCCATAGAGGGCTATGGTGAAAAAGGAAATATCTTCCACTAAAAACTAGAAAGAAGCTTTCTGAGAAACTGCTTTGTGTTCTGTTAATTCATCTCACAGATTTATATCTTTCCCTTCAAGAAGCCTTTCGCTAAGGCTGTTCTTGTGGAATTGGCAAAGTGATATTTGGAAGCCCATAGAGGGCTATGGTGAAAAAGGAAATATCTTCCACTAAAAACTAGAAAGAAGCTTTCTGAGAAACTGCTTTTTGTTCTGTTAATTCATCTCACAGATTTATATCTTTCCTTCAAGAAGCCTTTCAGCTAAGGCTGTTCTTGTGGAATTGGCAAAGTGATATTTGAAGCCCATAGAGGGCTATGGTGAAAAAGGAAATATCTTCAATTAAAAATGGAAAGAAGCTTTCTGGGAAACTGCTTTGTGTTCTGTTAATTCATCTCACAGAGTTACATCTTTCCCTTCAAAAAGCCTTTCTCTAAGGCTGTTCTTGTGGAATTGGCAAAGTGATATTTGGAAGCCCATGGAGGGCTAAGGTGAAAAAGGAAATATCTTAAGTTAAAAACTGGAAAGAAGCTTTCTGAGAAACTACTCTGTGTTCTGTTAATTCATCTCAGAGAGTTACAGGTTTCCCTTCCAGAAGCCTTTCGCAAAAACTGTTGTGGAATTGGCAAAGTGATATTTGGAATCCCATAGAGGGCTATGGTGAAAAAGGAAATATCTTCCGTTAAAAATTGGAAAGAAGCTTTCTGAGAAAGTGCTTCGTGTTCTGTTAATTCATCTCACAGAGTTACATCTTTCCCTTCAAGAAACCTTTCGGTAAGCCTGTTCTTCTGGAATTGGCAAAGTGATATTTGGAAGCCCATAGAGGGCTATGGTAAAAAAGGAAATATCTTCCGTTAAAAACTGGAAAGAATCTTTCTGAGAATCTCCTTTGTGTTCTGTTAATCCATCTCACAGAGTTACATCTTTCCATAGAAGAAGCCTTTAGCTAAGGCTGTTCTTGTGGAATTTGCAAAGTTATATTTGGGAGCCCATTGAGGGCTATGGTGAAAAAGGAAATATCTTCCATTAAAAACTGGAAAGAAGCTTTCTGAGAAACTGCTTTGTGTTTTGTTAATTCATCTCAGAGAGTTACATCTTTCTCTTCAAGAAGCCTTTAGCTAAGGCTGTTCTTGTGTAATTGGCAAAGTGATATTTGGAAACCCATAGAAGCCTACGGTGAAAAAGGAAATATCTTCCCTTAAAAACTGGAAGGAAGCTTTCTGAGAAACTGCTCTGTGTTCTGTTAATTCATCTCACAGAGCTACAGCTTTCCCCTCAAGAAGCCTTTCTGTAAGACCGTTCTTGTGGAAATTGCAAAGTGATATTTGGTAGCCCTTAGAGGGCTATGGTGAAAAAGGAAATATCTTCCGTTAAAAACTGGAAAGAAGCTTTCTGAGAAACTGCTTTGTGTTCTGTTAATTCATCTGACAGAGTTACATCTTTCCTTTGAAGAGACCTTTCGCTAAGGCTGTTCTTTTGAAATTGGCAAAGTGATATTTGTCAGCCCTTAGAAGGCTATGGTGAAAAAGGAAATATCTTTTGTTAAAAACTGGAAAGAAGCTTTCTGAGAAACTGCTTTGTGTTTTGTTAATTCATCTCACAGAGTTATATCTTTCCCTTCAAGAAGCCTTTCACTAAGGCTGTTCTTGTGGAATTGGCAAAGTGATATTTGGAAGCCCATAGAGGGCTATGGTGATACAGGAAATATCGTCCATAAAAAACTGGAAAGAAGCTTTCTGAGAAACTGCTTTGTGTTCTGTTAATTCATCTCACAGAGTTACATCTTTCCCTTCAAGAATCCTTTCGCTAAGGCTCTTTTTCTGGAATTCGCAAAGTGATATTTGGAAGCCCATAGAGGGCTATGGTGTAAAAGGCAATATCTTCCCTTAAAAACTGGAAAGAAGCTTTCTGAGAAACTGCTTTGTGTTCTGTTAATTCATCTCACAGAGTTACAGCTTTCCCCTCAAGAAGCCTTTCTCTAAGACTATTCTTGTGGAATTTGCAAAGTGAGATTTGGAGGCCCATAGAGGGCTACGATGAAAAAGGAAAATCTTCCGTTAAAAACTAGAAAGAAGCTTTCTGAGATAGTGCTTTGAGTTCTGTTAATTCATCTCAAAGAGTTACATCTTTCCCTTCAAGAAGCCTTTCGCCAAGGCTATTCTTGTGGAAATGGCAAAGTGATATTTGGAAGCCCATAGAGGGCTAAGGTGAAAAAGGAAATATCTTCCCTTAAAAACTGGAAAGAAGCTTTCTGAGTAACTGCTCTGTGTTCTGTTAATTCATCTCACAGAGTTACAGCTTTCCCTTCAAGAAGCCTTTCGCAAAGGCTGTTCTTGTGGAATTGGCAAAGTGATATTTGGAAGCCCATAGAGTTCTATGGTGAAAAGGAAATATCTTCCGTTAAAAATTGGAAAGAAGCTTTCTGAGAAAGGGCTTTGTGTTCTGTTAATTCATCTCACAGAGTTACATCTTTCCCTTCAAGAAGCCTTTCGCCAAGGCTGTTCTTGTGGAAATGGCAAAGTGATATTTGGAAGCCCATAGATGGCTAGGGTGAAAAAGGAAATATCTTCCATTAAAAACTGGAAAGAAGCTTTCTGAAAAACTGCTTTGTGTTCTGTTAATTCATCTCACAGAGTTACATCTTTCCCTTCAAGAAGCCTTTCGCTAAGGCTGTTCTTGTGGAATTGGCAAAGTGATATTTGGAAGCCCATAGAGGGCTATGGTGAAAAAGGAAATATCTTCCGTTAAAAACTGGAAAGAAGCTTTCTGAGAAACTAACGGAAAGAAGCTTTCTGAGAAACTGCTTTGTGTTCTGTTAATTCATCTCACAGAGTTACAGCTTTCCCCTCAAGAAGCCTTTCTCTAAGACCGTTCTTGTGGAATTCGCAAAGTGATATTTGGTAGCCCTTACACGGCTATGGTGAAAAAGGAAATATCTTCCGTTAAAAACCGGAAAGAAGCTTTCTGGGAAACTGCTTTGTGTTCTGTTAATTCATCTCACAGAGTTACAGCTTTCCCTTCAAGAAGCCTTTCGCTAAGGCTGTTCTTGTGGAATTGGCAAAGTGATATTAGGAAGCCCATAGAGGGCTACGATGAAAAGGAAAATCTTCCGTTAAAAACTAGAAAGAAGCTTTCTGAGATAGTGCTTTGAGTTCTGTTAATTCATCTCAAAGAGTTACATCTTTCCCTTCAAGAAGCCTTTCGCCAAGGCTATTCTTGTGGAAATGGCAAAGTGATATTTGGAAGCCCATAGAGGGCTAAGGTGAAAAAGGAAATATCTTCCCTTAAAAACTGGAAAGAAGCTTTCTGAGTAACTGCTCTGTGTTCTGTTAATTCATCTCACAGAGTTACAGCTTTCCCTTCAAGAAGCCTTTCGCAAAGGCTGTTGTGGAATTGGCAAAGTGATATTTGGAAGCCCATAGAGTTCTATGGTGAAAAAGGAAATATCTTCCGTTAAAAATTGGAAAGAAGCTTTCTGAGAAAGGGCTTTGTGTTCTGTTAATTCATCTCACAGAGTTACATCTTTCCCTTCAAGAAGCCTTTCGCCAAGGCTGTTCTTGTGGAAATGGCAAAGTGATATTTGGAAGCCCATAGATGGCTAGGGTGAAAAAGGAAATATCTTCCATTAAAAACTGGAAAGAAGCTTTCTGAAAAACTGCTTTGTGTTCTGTTAATTCATCTCACAGAGTTACATCTTTCCCTTCAAGAAGCCTTTCGCTAAGGCTGTTCTTGTGGAATTGGCAAAGTGATATTTGGAAGCCCATAGAGGGCTATGGTGAAAAAGGAAATATCTTCCGTTAAAAACTGGAAAGAAGCTTTCTGAGAAACTAACGGAAAGAAGCTTTCTGAGAAACTGCTTTGTGTTCTGTTAATTCATCTCACAGAGTTACAGCTTTCCCCTCAAGAAGCCTTTCTCTAAGACCGTTCTTGTGGAATTCGCAAAGTGATATTTGGTAGCCCTTACACGGCTATGGTGAAAAAGGAAATATCTTCCGTTAAAAACCGGAAAGAAGCTTTCTGGGAAACTGCTTTGTGTTCTGTTAATTCATCTCACAGAGTTACAGCTTTCCCTTCAAGAAGCCTTTCGCTAAGGCTGTTCTTGTGGAATTGGCAAAGTGATATTAGGAAGCCCATAGAGGGCTACGGTGAAAAAGGAAATATCTTCCCTTAAAAACTGGATAGAAGCTTTCTTAGAAACTGCTTTGTGTTCTCTTAATCCACATCACAGAATTATAGCTTTCCCCTCAAGAAGCCTTTCTGTAATACCGTTCTTGTGGAATTTGCAAAGTGATATTTGGTAGCCCTTAGAGGTTATGGTAAAAATGGAAATATCTTCCGATAAAAACTGGAAAGAAGCTTTCTGAAAAACTGCTTTGTGTTCTGTTAATTCATCTCACAGAGTTACATCTTTCCTATAAAGAAACATTTCATAAGGCTGTTCTTTTGGAATTGGCAAAGTGATATTTGTCAGCCCTTAGAGGGCTATGGTGAAAAAGGAAATATCTTCCATTAAAAACTGGAAAGAAGCTTTCTGAGAAACTGCTTTGTGTTCTGGGAATTCACCTCACAGAGTTACATCTTTCCTTCAAGAAACCTTTCGGTAAGGCTCTCCTTGTGGAATTGGCAAGTGATATTTGGAAGCCCATATGGGGCTATGGTGAAAAGGAAATATCTTCCGTTAAAAACTGGAAACAATCTTTCTGAGAATCTGCTTTGTGTTCTGTTAATTCATCTCACAGAGTTACATCTTTCCATTGAAGAAGCCTTTAGCTAAGGCTGTTCTTGTGGAATTTGCAAAGTCCTATTTGGAACCCCATAGAGGGCTATGGTGAAAAAGGAAATATCTTCCGTTAAAAACTGGAAAGAAGCTTTCTGAGAAACTGGTTTGTGTTCTGTTAATTCATCTCACAGAGTTACATCTATCCTTCAAGAAGCCTTTCGCTAAGGCTGTTCTTGTGGAATTGGCAAAGTGATATTTGGAAGCCCATAGAGGGCTATGGTGAAAAAGGAAATATCTTCCCTTAAAAACTGGAAAGAAGCTTTCTGAGAAACTGCTTTGTGTTCTGTTAATTCATCTCACACAGATACATCTTTCCATTGAAGAAGCCTTTAGCTAAGGCTGTTCTTGTGGAATTTGCAAAGTGATATTTGGAAGCCCATAGAGGGCTATGGTGAAAAAGGAAATATCTTCCGTTAAAAACTGGAAAGAAGCTTTCTGAGAAACTGGTTTGTGTTCTGTTAATTCATCTCACAGAGTTACATCTCTCCCTTCAAGAATCCTTTCGCTAAGGCTGTTCTTGTGGAATTGGCAAAGTGATATTTGGAAGCCCATAGGGGGCTATGGTGAAAAAGGAAATATCTTCCGTTAAAAACTGGAAACAATCTTTCTGAGAATCTGCTTTGTGTTCTGTTAATTCATCTCACAGAGTTACATCTTTCCATTGAAGAAGCCTTTAGCTAAGGCAGTTCTTGTGGAATTTGCAAAGTCCTATTTGGAACCCCATAGAGGGCTATGGTGAAAAAGGAAATATCTTCCGTTAAAAACTGGAAAGAAGCTTTCTGAGAAACTGGTTTGTGTTCTGTTAATTCATCTCACAGAGTTACATCTATCCTTCAAGAAGCCTTTCGCTAAGGCTGTTCTTGTGGAATTGGCAAAGTGATATTAGGAAGCCCATAGAGGGCTACGGTGAAAAAGGAAATATCTTCCCTTAAAAACTGGATAGAAGCTTTCTTAGAAACTGCTTTGTGTTCTCTTAATCCACATCACAGAATTATAGCTTTCCCCTCAAGAAGCCTTTCTGTAATACCGTTCTTGTGGAATTTGCAAAGTGATATTTGGTAGCCCTTAGAGGGTTATGGTAAAAAATGGAAATATCTTCCGATAAAAACTGGAAAGAAGCTTTCTGAGAAACTGCTTTGTGTTCTGTTAAGTCATCTCACAGAGTTACATCTTTCCTATAAAGAAACATTTCGCTAAGGCTGTTCTTTTGGAATTGGCAAAGTGATATTTGTCAGCCCTTAGAGGGCTATGGTGAAAAAGGAAATATCTCCCGTTAAAAACTAGAAAAAAGCTTTCTGAGAAACTGCTTTGTGTTCTGGGAATTCACCTCACAGAGTTACATCTTTCCCTTCAAGAAACCTTTCGGTAAGGCTCTCCTTGTGGAATTGGCAAAGTGATATTTGGAAGCCCATATAGGGCTATGGTGAAAAAGGAAATATCTTCCGTTAAAAACTGGAAACAATCTTTCTGAGAATCTGCTTTGTGTTCTGTTAATTCATCTCACAGAGTTACATCTTTCCATTGAAGAAGCCTTTAGCTAAGACGGTTCTTGTGGAATTTGCAAAGTCCTATTTGGAACCCCATAGAGGGCTATGGTGAAAAAGGAAATATCTTCCGTTAAAAACTGGAAAGAAGCTTTCTGAGAAACTGGTTTGTGTTCTGTTAATTCATCTCACAGAGTTACATCTATCCCTTCAAGAAGCCTTTCGCTAAGGCTGTTCTTGTGGAATTGGCAAAGTGATATTTGGAAGCCCATAGAGGGCTATGGTGAAAAAGGGAATATCTTCCCTTAAAAATTGGAAAGAAACTTTCTGAGATACTGCTTTGTGTTCTGTTAATTCATCTCACAGAGTTACAGATTTCCCCTCAAGAAGCCGTTCTCTAAGACTGTTCGTGTGGAATTGGCAAAGTGATATTTGGAAGCCCATAGAGAGCTATGGTGAAAAAGGAAATATCTTCCATTAAAAACTGGAGAGAATCTTTCTGATAACCTTCTTTGTGTTCTGTTAATTCATCTCACAGAGTTACATCTTTCCATTCAAGAAGCCTTTCGCTAAGGCTGTTCTTGTGGAATTGGCAAAGTGATATTTGGAAGCCCATAGAGGGCTGTGGTGAAAAAGGAAATATCTTCCTTTGAAAACTGGAAAGAGGCTTTCTGAGAAACTGCTTTGTGTTCTGTTAATTCATCTCACAGAGCTACAGGTTTCCCCTCCAGAAGCCTTTCGCTATGACTGTTCTTGTGGAATTTACAAAGTGATATTTGGAAGCCCATAGATAGCTATGGTGAAAAAGGAAATACTTCCTCTAAAAACTGGAAAGAACTTTCTGAGAAACTGCTTTGTGTTCTGTTAATTCACCTCACAGAGTTACATCTATCCCTTCAAGGAGCCTTTCGCAAAGGCTGTTGTGGAATTGGCAAAGTGATATTTGGTAGCCCTCAGAGGGCTATGGTGTAAAAGGAAATATCTTCCGTTAAAAACCGGAAAGAAGCTTTCTGAGAAACTGCTTTGTGTTCTCTTAATTCATCTCACAGAGTTACATCTTTCTCTTCAAGAAGCCTTTCGCTAAGGCTGTTCTTTTGGAATTGGCAAAGTGATATTTGTCAGCCCTTAGAGGGCTATCGTGAAAAAGGAAATATCTCCCGTTAAAAACTGGAAAGAAGCTTTTGAGAAACTGCTTTGTGTTCTGTTAATTCATCTCACAGAGTTACAGCTTTCCCTTCAAGAAGCCTTTCGCAAAGGCTGTTGTGGAATTGGCAAAGTGATATTTGGAAGCCCATAGAAGGCTATGGTGAAAAAGGAAATATCTTCCGTTAAAAATTGGAAAGAAGCTTTCTGAGAAACTGCTTTGTGTTCTGTGAATTCACCTCACAGAGTTACATCTTTCCCTCCAAGAAACCTTTCGGTAAGGCTGTCGTTGTGGAATTGGCAAAGTGATATTTGGAAGCCCATATAGGGCTATGGTGAAAAAGGAAATATCTTCCGTTAATAACTGGAAACAATCTGAGAATCTGCTTTGTGTTCTGTTAATTCATCTCACAGAGTTACATCTTTCCATTGAAGAAGCCTTTCGCATAGGCTGTTCTTGTAGAATTGCCAAAGTGATATTTGGAAGCCCATAGAGGGCTGTGGTGAAAAAGGAAATATCTTCCGTTAAAAACTGGAAAGAAGCTTTCTGAGAAACTGCTTTGTGTTCTGTTAATTCATCTCACAGAGCTACAGCTTTCCCCTCAGGAAGCCTTTCGGTATGACTGATCTTGTGGAATTTACAAAGTGTTATTTGGAAGCCCATAGAGGGCTATGGTGAAAAAGGAAATATCTTCCGTTAAAAACTGGAAAGAATCTTTCTGAGAATCTGCTTTGTGTTCTGTCAATTCATCTCACAGAGTTACATCTTTCCATTGAAGAAGCCTTTCGCTAAGGCTGTTCTTGTGGAATTGGCAAAGTGATATTTGGAAGCCCATATAGGGCTATGGTGAAAAAGGAAATATCTTCCGTTAATAACTGGAAACAATCTGAGAATCTGCTTTGTGTTCTGTTAATTCATCTCACAGAGTTACATCTTTCCATTGAAGAAGCCTTTCGCATAGGCTGTTCTTGTAGAATTGCCAAAGTGATATTTGGAAGCCCATAGAGGGCTGTGGTGAAAAAGGAAATATCTTCCGTTAAAAACTGGAAAGAAGCTTTCTGAGAAACTGCTTTGTGTTCTGTTAATTCATCTCACAGAGCTACAGCTTTCCCCTCAGGAAGCCTTTCGGTATGACTGATCTTGTGGAATTTACAAAGTGTTATTTGGAAGCCCATAGAGGGCTATGGTGAAAAAGGAAATATCTTCCGTTAAAAACTGGAAAGAATCTTTCTGAGAATCTGCTTTGTGTTCTGTCAATTCATCTCACAGAGTTACATCTTTCCATTGAAGAAGCCTTTCGCTAAGGCTGTTCTTGTGGAATTGTCAAAGTGATATTTGGAAGCCCATAGAGGACTACGGTGAAAAACGAAATATCTTCCGTTAAAACACAGAGTTACAGCTTTCCCTTCAAGAAGCCTTTCGCTAAGGCTGTTCTTGTGGAATTGGCAAAGTGATATTTGGAAGCCCATAGAGGGCTATGATGAAAAAGAAACTATCTTCCGTTAAAAAATGGAAAGAAGCTTTCTGAGAAACTGTTTTGTGTTCTATTAATTCATCTCACAGAGTTACATCTTTCCCTTCAAGACGCCTTTCTCCAAGGCTGTTCTTGTGGAATTGGCAAAGTGGTATTTGGAAACCCATAGAGGGCTATGGTGAAAAAGGAAATATCTTCCATTAAAAACTGGAAAGAAGCTTTCTGAGAAACTGCTTTGTGTTCTGTTAATTCATCTCACAGTGTTACATCTTTCCCTTCAAGAAGCCTTTCGCTAAGCCTGTTCTTGTGGAATTGGCAAAGTTATATTTGGAAGCCCATAGAGGGCTATGGTGAAAAAGGAAATATCTTCCGTTCAAAACTGGAAAGAAGCTTGCTGAGAAACTGCTCTGTGTTCTCTTAACTCATCTCACAGAGTTACATCTTTCCCTTCAAGAAGCCTTTCGCTAAGGCTGTTCTTGAGGAATTGGCAAAGCGATATTTGGAAGCCCATAGAGGGGTATGGTGAAAAAGGAAATATCTTCCGTTCAAAACTGGAAAGAAGCTTTCTGAGAAACTCCTCTGTGATGTGTTAATTCATCTCACAGAGTTACATCTTCCCCTTCAAGAAGCCTTTCGCTAAGGCTGTTCTTCTGGAATTTGCAAAGGGATATTTGGAAGCCCTTAGAGGGCTATGGTGAAAAAGGAAATATCTTCCGTTCAAAACTGGAAAGAAGCTTTCTGAGAAACTGCTCTGTGTTCTGTTAATTCACTCACAGAGTTACATCTTTCCCTTCAAGAAGCCTTTCGCTAAGGCTGTTCTTGTGGAATTTGCAAAGTGATATTTGGAAGCCCATAGAGGGCTATGGAGATAAAGGAAATATCTTCCGTTCAAAACTGGAAAGAAGCTTTCTGAGAAACTACTCTGTGTTCTGTTAATACATCTCACACAGTTACGTCTTTGCCTTCAAGAAGCCTTTCGCTAAGGCTGTTCTTGTGGAATTGGCAAAGGGATATTTGGAAGCCCATAGATGGCTATGGTGAAAAAGGAAATATCTTCTGTTCAAAACTGGAAAGAAGCTTTCTGAGAAACTGCTCTGTGTTCTGATAATTCATCTCAAAGAGTTACATCTTTCCCTTCAAGAAGCCTTTCGCTAAGGCTGTTCTTGTGGAATTGGCAAAGTGATATTTGGAAGCCCATAGAGTTCTATGGAGAAAAAGCAAATATCTTCCGTTCAAAACTGGAAAGAAGCTTTCTGAGAAACTGCTCTGTGTTCTCTTAATTCATCTCACAGTGTTACATCTTTCCCTTCAAGAAGCCTTTCGCTAAGGCTGTTCTTGAGGAATTGGCAAAGCGATATTTGGAAGCCCATAGAGGGCAATGGTGAAAAAGGAAATATCTTCCGTTCAAAACTGGAAACAAGCTTTCTGAGAAACTGCTCCGTGTTCTGTTAATTCATCTCACAGAGTTACATCTTTCCCTTCAAGAAGCCTTTCGCTAAGGCTGTTCTTGTGGAATTGGCAAAGGGATATTTGGAAGGCCATAGAGGGCTATGGTGAAAAAGGAAATATCTTCCGTTCAAAACTGGAAACAAGCTTTCTGAGAAACTACTCTGTGTTCTGTTAATTCATCTCACAGAGTTACATCTTTCCCTTCAAGAAGCCTGTCGCTAAGGCTGTTCTTGTGGAATTGGCAAAGGGATATTTGGAAGCCCATAGAGGGCTATGGTCAAAAGGAAATATCTTCCGTTCAAAACTGGAAACAAGCTTTCTGAGGAACTGCTCTGTGTTCTGTTAATTCATCTCACAGAATTACATCTTTCCCTTCAAAGCCTTTCGCTAAGGCTGTTCTTGTGGAATTGGCAAAGGATATTTGGAAGCCCATAGAGGGCTATGGTGAAAAAGGAAATATCTTCCGCTCAAAACTGGAAACAAGCTTGAGAAACTGCTCTGTGTTCTGTTAATTCATCTCACAGAGTTACATCTTTCCTACAAGAAGCCTTTCGCTAAGGCTGTTCTCGTGGAATTGGCAAGGATATTTGGAAGCCCATAGAGGGCTATGGTCAAAGAGGAAATATCTTCCGCTCAAAACTGGAAAGAAGCTTTCTGAGAAACTGCAACTGGCAAAGTGATATTTGGAAGCCCATAGAGGGCTATGGTGAAAAGGAAATATGTTCCGTTCAAAACTGGAAAGAAGCTTTCTGAGAAACTGCTCTGTGTTCTGTTAATTCATCTCAAAGACTTCGTCTTTCCTTCAAGAAGCCTTTCGCTAAGGCTGTCCTTGTGGAATTGGCAAAGGGATATTTGAAAGCCCATAGAGGGCTATGGTGAAAAAGGAAATATATTCCGTTCAAAACTGGAAAGAAGCTTTCTGAGAAACTGCTCTGTGTTCTGTTAATTCATCTCACAGAGTTACATCTTTCCCTTCAAGAAGCCTTTCGCTAAGGCTGTTCTTGTGGAATTGGCAAAGCGATATTTGGAAGCCCATAGAGGGCTATGGTTAAAAAGTAAATATCTTCCGTTCAAAACTGGAAAGAAGCTTTCTGAGAAACTGCTCTGTGTTCTGTTAATTCATCTCACAGAGTTACATCTTTCCCTTCAAGAAGCCTTTCGCTAAGGCTGTTCTTGTGGAATTGGAAAAAGGATATTTGGAAGACCATAGAGGTCTATTTAGAAAAAGGAAATATCTTCCGTTCAAAACTGGAAAGAAGCTTTCTGAGAAACTGGTCTGTGTTCTGTTAATTCATCTCACAAAGTTACATCTTTCCCTACAAAAGCCTTTCGCTTAGGCTGTTCTTGTGGAATTGGCAAAGGGATATTTGGAAGTCCATAGAGGGCTATGGTGAAAAAGGAAATATCTTCCATTCAAAACTGGAAAGAAGCTTTCTCAGAAACTGCTCTGTGTTCTGTTAATTCATTTCACAGAGTTACATCTTTCCCTTCAAGAAGCCTTTCGGTAAGGCTGTTCTTGTGGAATTGGCAAAGTGATATTTGGAAGCCCATAGAGGGCTATGGTGAAAAAGGAAATATCTTCCGTTGAAAACTAGAAAGAAGCTTTCTGAGAAACTGCTCTGTGTTCTGTTAATTCATCTCACAGAGTTACATCTTTCCCTTAAAGAAGCCTTTCGCTAAGGCTGTTCTTGTGGAATTGTCAAAGGGATATTTGGAAGCCCATAGAGGGCTATGGTGAAAAAGGAAATATCTTCCGTTCAAAACTGGAAAGAAGCTTTCTAAGAAACTGCTCTGTGTTATGTTAATTCATCTCACAGAGTTACATCTTTCCTTCAGAAGCCTTCGCTAAGGCTGTTCTTGTGGAATTGGCAAAGGATATTTGGAAGCCCATAGAGGGCTATGGTGAAAAGGAAATATCTTCCGCTCAAAACTGGAAACAAGCTTGAGAAACTGCTCTGTGTTCTGTTAATTCATCTCACAGAGTTACATCTTTCCTACAAGAAGCCTTTCGCTAAGGCTGTTCTCGTGGAATTGGCAAGGATATTTGGAAGCCCATAGAGGGCTATGGTCAAAGAGGAAATATCTTCCGTTCAAAACTGGAAAGAAGCTTTCTGAGAAACTGCAACTGGCAAAGTGATATTTGGAAGCCCATAGAGGGCTATGGTGAAAAGGAAATATGTTCCGTTCAAAACTGGAAAGAAGCTTTCTGAGAAACTGCTCTGTGTTCTGTTAATTCATCTCAAAGACTTACGTCTTTCCCTTCAAGAAGCCTTCGCTAAGGCTGTCCTTGTGGAATTGGCAAAGGATATTTGAAAGCCCATAGAGGGCTATGGTGAAAAGGAAATATATTCCGTTCAAAACTGGAAAGAAGCTTTTGAGAAACTGCTCTGTGTTCTGTTAATTCATCTCACAGAGTTACATCTTTCCCTTCAAGAAGCCTTTCGCTAAGGCTGTTCTTGTGGAATTGGCAAAGCGATATTTGGAAGCCCATAGAGGGCTATGGTTAAAAAGTAAATATCTTCCGTTCAAAACTGGAAAGAAGCTTTCTGAGAAACTGCTCTGTGTTCTGTTAATTCATCTCACAGAGTTACATCTTTCCCTTCAAGAAGCCTTTCGCTAAGGCTGTTCTTGTGGAATTGGAAAAAGGATATTTGGAAGACCATAGAGGTCTATTTAGAAAAAGGAAATATCTTCCGCTCAAAACTGGAAAGAAGCTTTGAGAAACTGCTCTGTGTTCTGTTAATTCATCTCACAGTGTTACATCTTTCCTACAAAAGCCTTTTCGCTTAGGCTGTTCTTGTGGAATTGGCAAGGATATTTGGAAGTCCATAGAGGGCTATGGTGAAAAGGAAATATCTTCCATTCAAAACTGGAAAGAAGCTTTCTCAGAAACTGCTCTGTGTTCTGTTAATTCATTTCACAGAGTTACATCTTTCCTTCAAGAAGCCTTCGCTAAGGCTGTTCTTGTGGAATTGGCAAAGTGATATTTGGAAGCCCATAGAGGGCTATGGTGAAAAGGAAATATCTTCCGTTGAAAACTAGAAAGAAGCTTTCTGAGAAACTGCTCTGTGTTCTGTTAATTCATCTCACAGAGTTACATCTTTCCCTTAAAGAAGCCTTTCGATAAGGGTGTTCTTGAGGAATTGGCAAAGGATATTTGGAAGCCCATAGAGGGCTATGGTGAAAAGGAAATATCTTCCGCTCAAAACTGGAAAGAAGCTTTTGAGAAACTGCTCTGTGTTATGTTAATTCATCTCACAGAGTTACATCTTTCCCTTCAAGAAGCCTTTCGCTAAGGCTGTTCTTGTGGAATTGGCAAAGTGATATTTGGAAGCCCATAGAGGGCTATGGTGAAAAAGGAAATATCTTCCGTTCAAAACTGGAAAGAAGCTTGCTGAGAAAGTGTTCTGTGTTCTCTTAATTCATCTCACAGAGTTACATCTTTCCCTTCAAGAAGCCTTTCGATAAGGGTGTTCTTGAGGAATTGGCAAAGCGATATTTGGAAGTCCCTAGAGGGCTATGGTGAAAAAGGAAATATCTTCCGTTCAAAACTGGAAAGAAGCTTTCTGAGAAACTGCTCTGTGTTCTGTTAATTCATCTCACAGAGTTACATCTTTCCCTTCAAGAAGCCTTTCGCTAAGGCTGTTCTTGTGGAATTGGCAAAGTGATAATTGGAAGCCCATAGAGGGCTATGGTGAAAAAGGAAATATCTTCCGTTGAAAACTAGAAAGAAGCTTTCTGAGAAACTGCTCTGTGTTCTGTTAATTCATCTCACAGAGTTACATCTTTCCCTTCAAGAAGCCTTTCGCTAAGGCTGTTCTTGTGGAATTGGCAAGGGATATTTGGAAGCCCATAGAGGGCTATGGTGAAAAAGGAAATATCTTCCGTTCAAAACTGGAAAGAAGCTTTCTGAGAAACTGCTCTGTGTTCTCTTAATTCATCTCACAGAGTTACATCTTTCCCTTCAAGAAGCCTTTCGCTAAGGCTGTTCTTGCGGAACTGGCAAAGTGATATTTGGAAGCCCATAGAGGGCTATGGTGAAAAAGGAAATATCTTCCGTTCAAAACTGGAAAGAAGCTTTCTGAGAAACTGCTCTGTATTCTGTTAATTCATCTCACAGAATTACATCTTTAACTTCAAGAAGCCTTTCGCTAAGGCTGTTCTTTTGGAATTGTCAAAGTGGTATTTGGAAGCCCATAGAGGGCTATGGTGAAAAAGGAAATATCTTCCGTTCAAAACTGGAAAGAAGCTTTCTGAGAAACTGCTCTGTGTTCTGTTAATTCATCTCACAGAGTTACATCTTTAACTTCAAGAAGCCTTTCGGTAAGGCTGTTCTTTTGGAATTCTCAAAGTGGTATTTGGAAGCCCATAGAGGGCTATGGTGAAAAAGGAAATATCTTCCGTTCAAAACTGGAAAGAAGCTTTCTGAGAAACTGCTCTGTGTTCTGTTAATTCATCTCACAGAGTTACGTCTTTCCCTTCAAGAAGCCTTTCGCTAAGGCTGTTCTTCTGCAATTGGCAAAGTGGTATTTGGAAGCCCCTAGAGGTATGGTGAAAAAGGAAATATCTTCCGTTCAAAACTGGAAAGAAGCTTTCTGAGAAACTGCTCTGTGTTCTGTTAATTCATCTCACAGAGTTACATCTTTCCCTTCAAGAAGCCTTTCGCTAAGGCTGTTCTTGTGGAATTGGCAAAAGGATATTTGGAAGACCATAGAGGTCTATTTAGAAAAAGGAAATATCTTCCGTTCAAAACAGGAAAGAAGCTTTCTGAGAAACTGCTCTGTGTTCTGTTAATTCATCTCACAGAGTTACATCTTTCCCTTCAATAGCCTTTCGCTTAGGCTGTTCTTGTGGAATTGGCAAAGGGATATTTGGAAGCCCATAGAGGGCTATGGTGAAAAAGGAAATATCTTCCGTTCAAAACTGGAAAGAAGCTTTCTCAGAAACTGCTCTGTGTTCTGTTAATTCATTACACAGAGTTACATCTCTCCCTTCAAGAAGCCTTTCGCTAAGGCTGTTCTTGTGGAATTGGCAAAGTGATAATTGGAAGCCCATAGAGGGCTATGGTGAAAAAGGAAATATCTTCCGTTGAAAACTAGAAAGAAGCTTTCTGAGAAACTGCTCTGTGTTCTGTTAATTCATCTCACAGAGTTACATCTTTCCCTTCAAGAAGCCTTTCGCTAAGGCTGTTCTTGTGGAATTGTCAAAGGGATATTTGGAAGCCCATAGAGGGCTATGGTGAAAAAGGAAATATCTTCCGTTCAAAACTGGAAAGAAGCTTTCTAAGAAACTGCTCTGTGTTATGTTAATTCATCTCACAGAGTTACATCTTTCCCTTCAAGAAGCCTTTCGCTAAGTCTGTTCTTGTGTAATTGGCAAAGTGATATTTGGAAGCCCATAGAGGGCTATGGTGAAAAAGGAAATACCTTCCGTTCAAAACTGGAAAGAAGCTTGCTGAGAAACTGTTCTGTGTTCTCTTAATTCATCTCACAGAGTTACATCTTTCCCTTCAAGAAGCCTTTCGATAAGGGTGTTCTTGAGGAATTGGCAAAGGATATTTGGAAGCCCATAGAGGGCTATGGTGAAAAAGGAAATATCTTCCGTTCAAAACTGGAAAGAAGCTTTCTAAGAAACTGCTCTGTGTTATGTTAATTCATCTCACAGAGTTACATCTTTCCCTTCAAGAAGCCTTTCGCTAAGTCTGTTCTTGTGTAATTGGCAAAGTGATATTTGGAAGCCCATAGAGGGCTATGGTGAAAAAGGAAATACCTTCCGTTCAAAACTGGAAAGAAGCTTGCTGAGAAACTGTTCTGTGTTCTCTTAATTCATCTCACAGAGTTACATCTTTCCCTTCAAGAAGCCTTTCGATAAGGCTGTTCTTGAGGAATTGGCAAAGCGATATTAGGAAGCCCATAGAGGGCTATGGTGAAAAAGGAAATATCTTCCGTTCAAAACTGCAAAGAAGCTTTCTGAGAAACTCCTCTGTGATGTGTTAATTCATCTCACAGAGTTACATCTTCCCCTTCAAGAAGCCTTTCGCTAAGGCTGTTCTTCTGGAATTTGCAAAGGGATATTTGGAAGCCCATAGAGGGCTATGGTGAAAAAGGAAATATCTTCCGTTCAAAACTGGAAAGAAGCTTTCTGAGAAACTGCTCTGTGTTCTGTTAATTCATCTCACAGAGTTACATCATTCCCTTCAAGAAGCCTTTCGCTAAGGCTGTTCTTGTGGAGTTGGCAAAGTGATATTTCGAAGCCCATAGAGGGCTATGGAGAAAAAGGAAATATCTTCCGTTCAAAACTGGAAAGAAGCTTTCTGAGAAACTGCTCTGTGTTCTGTTAATTCATCTCACAGAGTTACATCTTTAACTTCAAGAAGCCTTTCGCTAAGGCTGTTCTTTTGGAATTGCTAAAGTGGTATTTGGAAGCCCATAGAGGGCTATGGTGAAAAAGGAAATATCTTCCGTTCAAAACTGGAAAGAAGCTTTCTGAGAAACTGCTCTGTGTTCTGTTAATTCATCTCAAAGACTTACATCTTTCCCTTCAAGAAGCCTTTCGCTAAGGCTGTTCTTGTGGAATTGGCAAAGGGATATTTGGAAGCCCATAGAGGGCTATGGTGAAAAAGGAAGTATCTTCCGTTAAAAACTGGAAAGAAGCTTTCTACGAAACTGCTCTGTGTTCTGTTAATTTATCTCACAGAGTTACATCTTTCCCTTCAAGAAGCCTTTCGCTAAGGCTGTTCTTGTGGAATTGGCAAAAGGATATTTGGAAGCCCATAGAGGGCTATGGTGAAAAAGGAAATATCTTCCATTCAAAACTGGAAAGAAGCTTTCTGAGAAACTGCTCTGTGTTCTGTTAATTCATCTCACAGAGTTACGTCTTTCCCTTCAAGAAGCCTTTCGCTAAGGCTGTTCTTCTGCAATTGGCAAAGTGGTATTTGGAAGCCCCTAGAGGTATGGTGAAAAACGAAATATCTTCCGTTCAAAACTGGAAAGAAGCTTTCTGAGACTGCTCTGTGTTCTGTTAATTCATCTCACAGAATTACATCTTTCCCTTCAAGAAGCCTTTCGCTAAGGCTGTTCTTGTGGAATTGGCAAAGGGATATTTGGAAGCCCATAGAGGGCTATGGTGAAAAAGGAAATATCTTCCGTTCAAAACTTGAAAGAAGCTTTCTGAGAAACTGCTCTGTGTTCTGCTAATTCATCTCACAGAGTTACATCTTTCTCTTCAAGAAGCCTTTCGCTAAGGCTGTTCTTGTGGAATTGGCAAAGGGATATTTGGAAGCCCATAGATGGCTATGGTGAAAAAGGAAATATCTTCCGTTCAAACAGGAAAGAAGCTTCCTGAGAAACTGCTCTGTGTTCTCTTAATTCATCTCACAGAGTTACATCTTTCCCTTGAAAAGGCCTTTCGCTAAGGCTGTTCTTGTGGAATTGGCAAAGTGATATTTGGAAGCCCATAGAGGGCTATGATGAAAAAGAAACTATCTTCCGTTAAAAAATGGAAAGAAGCTTTCTGAGAAACTGTTTTGTGTTCTATTAATTCATCTCACAGAGTTACATCTTTCCCTTCAAGACCCCTTTCTCCAAGGCTGTTCTTGTGGAATTGGCAAAGTGGTATTTGGAAACCCATAGAGGGCTATGGTGAAAAAGGAAATATCTTCCCTTAATAACTGGAAAGAAGCTTTCTGAGAAACTGCTTTGTGTTCTGTTAATGCATCTCACAGAGTTACAGCTTTCCCCTCAAGAAGCCTTTCTCTAAGGCCGTTCTTGTGGAATTTGCAATGTGATATTTGGTAGCCCTTAGAGGGCTATGGTGAAAAAGGAAATATCTTCCGTTAAAAACTGGAAAGAATCTTTCTGAGAAACTGCTTTGTGTTCTGTTAATTCATCTCACATAGTTACAGTTTGCCCTCAAGAACCTTTCTCTAAGACTGTTCTTGTGGAATTTGCAAAGTGATATTTAGAGGCCCATAGAGGGCTATGATGAAAAAGGAAATATCTTCCGTTAAAAACTGGAAGGAAGCTTTCTGAGAAACTGCTTTGTGTTCTGTTAATTCATCTCACAGAGCTACAGCTTTCGCCTCAAGAAGCCTTTTGCTATGACTGTTCTTGTGGAATTTACAAAGTGATATTTGGAAGCCCATAGAGGGCTATGGTGAAAAAGGAAATATCTTCCGTTGAAAACTGGAAAGAAGCTTTCTGAGAAACTGGTTTGTGTTCTGTTAATTCATCTCACAGAGTTACAGCTTCCCCTCAGGTAACCTTTCGCTAAGACTGTTCTTGTGGAAGTGGCAAAGTGATATTTGGAAGCCCATAGAGGGCTATGGTGAAAAAGGAATTATCTCCCGTTAAAAACTGGAAAGAAGCTTTCTGAGAAACTACTTTGTTGTCTGTTAATTCATCTCACAGAATTACCTCTTTCCCTTCAAGAAGCCTTTCGCTAAGGCTGTTCTTGGTGAATTGGCAAAGTGATATTTGGAAGCCAATAGAGGGCTATGGTGAAAAAGGAAATATCTTCCGTTAAAAACTGGAAAGAATCTGTCTGAGAATCTGCTTTGTGTTCTGTTAATTCATCTCACAGAGTTACATCTTTCCATTGAAGAAGCCTTTAGCTAAGACTGGTCTTGTGGAATTTGCAAAGTCATATTTGGAAGCCCATAGAGGGCTATGGTGAAAAAGGAAATATCCTCCGTTAAAAACTGGAAAGAAGCTTCCTGAGAAACTACTTTGTGTTCTGTTAATTCATCTCACAGAGTTACGTCTTTCCCTTCAAGAAGCCTTTCGCTAAGGCTGTTCTTGTGTAATTTGCAAAGTGATATTTGGAAGCCCATAGAGGGCTATGGTGAAAAAGGGAATATCTTCCATTAAAAACTGGAAATAAGCTTTCTGAGAAACTGCTTTGTGTTCTGTTAATTCATCTCACAGAGTTACAACTTTCCTTTCAAGAAGCCTTTCGCTAAGGCTGTTCCTCTGGAATTGGCAAAGTGATATTTGTCAGCCCTTCGAGGGCTATGGTGACAAAGGAAATATCTCCTGTTAAAAACTGGAAACAAGCTTTGTGAGAAACTGCTTTGTGTTCTGTTAATTCATCTCAAAGAGTTACATCTTTCCCTTCAAGAGGCCATTCGCTAAGGCTGTTCTTGTGGAATTGGAAAAGTGATAAATGGAAGCCCATAAAGGGATATGGTGAAAAAGGAAATATCTTCCATTAAAAACTAGAAAGAATCTTTCTGATAAACTGCTTTGTGTTCTGTTAATTCATCTCACAGAGTTACATCTTTCCATTGAAGAAGACTTTCGCTAAGGCTGTTCTTGTAGAATTGGCAAAAGGATATGTGGAAGACCATAGAGGTCTATTTAGAAAAAGGAAATATCTTCCGTTCAAAACTGGAAAGAAGCTTTCTGAGAAACTGCTCTGTGTTCTGTTAATTCATTTCACAGAGTTACATCTTTCCCTTCAAGAAGCCTTTCGCTAAGGCTGTTCTTGTGGAATTGGCAAAGCGATATTTGGAAGCCCATAGAGGGCTATGGTGAAAAAGGAAATATCTTCCGTTGAAAACTAGAAAGAAGCTTTCTGAGTAACTGCTCTGTGTTCTGTTAATTCATCTCACAGAGTTACATCTTTCCCTTAAAGAAGCCTTTCGCTAAGGCTGTTCTTGTGGAATTGTCAAAGGGATATTTTGAAGCCCATAGAGGGCTATGGTGAAAAAGGAAATATCTTCCGTTCAAAACTGGAAAGAAGCTTTCTAAGAAACTGCTCTGTGTTATGTTAATTCATCTCACAGAGTTACATCTTTCCCTTCAAGAAGCCTTTCGCTAAGGCTGTTCTTGTGGAATTGGCAAAGTTATATTTGGAAGCCCATAGAGGGCTATGGTGAAAAAGGAAATATCTTCTGTTCAAAACTGGAAAGAAGCTTGCTGAGAAACTGCTCTGTGTTCTCTTAACTCATCTCACAGAGTTACATCTTTCCCTTCAAGAAGCCTTTCGCTAAGGCTGTTCTTGAGGAATTGGCAAAGCGATATTTGGAAGCCCATAGAGGGGTATGGTGAAAAAGGAAATATCTTCCGTTCAAAACTGGAAAGAAGCTTTCTGAGAAACTCCTCTGTGATGTGTTAATTCATCTCACAGAGTTACATCTTCCCCTTCAAGAAGCCTTTCGCTAAGGCTGTTCTTCTGGAATTTGCAAAGGGATATTTGGAAGCCCTTAGAGGGCTATGGTGAAAAAGGAAATATCTTCCGTTCAAAACTGGAAAGAAGCTTTCTGAGAAACTGCTCTGTGTTCTGTTAATTCACTCACAGAGTTACATCTTTCCCTTCAAGAAGCCTTTCGCTAAGGCTGTTCTTGTGGAATTTGCAAAGTGATATTTGGAAGCCCATAGAGGGCTATGGAGATAAAGGAAATATCTTCCGTTCAAAACTGGAAAGAAGCTTTCTGAGAAACTACTCTGTGTTCTGTTAATACATCTCACACAGTTACGTCTTTGCCTTCAAGAAGCCTTTCGCTAAGGCTGTTCTTGTGGAATTGGCAAAGGGATATTTGGAAGCCCATAGATGGCTATGGTGAAAAAGGAAATATCTTCTGTTCAAAACTGGAAAGAAGCTTTCTGAGAAACTGCTCTGTGTTCTGAAAATTCATCTCAAAGAGTTACATCTTTCCCTTCAAGAAGCCTTTCGCTAAGGCTGTTCTTGTGGAATTGGCAAAGTGATATTTGGAAGCCCATAGAGGGCTATGGAGAAAAAGCAAATATCTTCCGTTCAAAACTGGAAAGAAGCTTTCTGAGAAACTGCTCTGTGTTCTCTTAATTCATCTCACAGTGTTACATCTTTCCCTTCAAGAAGCCTTTCGCTAAGGCTGTTCTTGAGGAATTGGCAAAGCGATATTTGGAAGCCCATAGAGGGCAATGGTGAAAAAGGAAATATCTTCCGTTCAAAACTGGAAACAAGCTTTCTGAGAAACTGCTCCGTGTTCTGTTAATTCATCTCACAGAGTTACATCTTTCCCTTCAAGAAGCCTTTCGCTAAGGCTGTTCTTGTGGAATTGGCAAAGGGATATTTGGAAGGCCATAGAGGGCTATGGTGAAAAAGGAAATATCTTCCGTTCAAAACTGGAAACAAGCTTTCTGAGAAACTACTCTGTGTTCTGTTAATTCATCTCACAGAGTTACATCTTTCCCTTCAAGAAGCCTTTCGCTAAGGCTGTTCTTGTGGAATTGGCAAAGGGATATTTGGAAGCCCATAGAGGGCTATGGTCAAAAAGGAAATATCTTCCGTTCAAAACTGGAAACAAGCTTTCTGAGGAACTGCTCTGTGTTCTGTTAATTCATCTCACAGAATTACATCTTTCCCTTCAAGAAGCCTTTCGCTAAGGCTGTTCTTGTGGAATTGGCAAAGGGATATTTGGAAGCCCATACAGGGCTATGGTGAAAAAGGAAATATCTTCCGTTCAAAACTGGAAACAAGCTTTCTGAGAAACTGCTCTGTGTTCTGTTAATTCATCTCACAGAGTTACATCTTTCCCTTCAAGAAGCCTTTCGCTAAGGCTGTTCTCGTGGAATTGGCAAAGGGATATTTGGAAGCCCATAGAGGGCTATGGTCAAAGAGGAAATATCTTCCGTTCAAAACTGGAAAGAAGCTTTCTGAGAAACTGCAACTGGCAAAGTGATATTTGGAAGCCCATAGAGGGCTATGGTGAAAAAGGAAATATGTTCCGTTCAAAACTGGAAAGAAGCTTTCTGAGAAACTGCTCTGTGTTCTGTTAATTCATCTCAAAGACTTACGTCTTTCCCTTCAAGAAGCCTTTCGCTAAGGCTGTCCTTGTGGAATTGGCAAAGGGATATTTGAAAGCCCATAGAGGGCTATGGTGAAAAAGGAAATACATTCCGTTCAAAACTGGAAAGAAGCTTTCTGAGAAACTGCTCTGTGTTCTGTTAATTCATCTCACAGAGTTACATCTTTCCCTTCAAGAAGCCTTCCGCTAAGGCTGTTCTTGTGGAATTGGCAAAGCGATATTTGGAAGCCCATAGAGGGCTATGGTTAAAAAGTAAATATCTTCCGTTCAAAACTGGAAAGAAGCTTTCTGAGAAACTGCTCTGTGTTCTGTTAATTCATCTCACAGAGTTACATCTTTCCCTTCAAGAAGCCTTTCGCTAAGGCTGTTCTTGTGGAATTGGCAAAAGGATATTTGGAAGACCATAGAGGTCTATTTAGAAAAAGGAAATATCTTCCGTTCAAAACTGGAAAGAAGCTTTCTGAGAAACTGCTCTGTGTTCTGTTAATTCATCTCACAGAGTTACATCTTTCCCTACAAAAGCCTTTCGCTTAGGCTGTTCTTGTGGAATTGGCAAAGGGATATTTGGAAGCCCATAGAGGGCTATGGTGAAAAAGGAAATATCTTCCGTTCAAAACTGGAAAGAAGCTTTCTCAGAAACTGCTCTGTGTTCTGTTAATTCATTTCACAGAGTTACATCTTTCCCTTCAAGAAGCCTTTCGGTAAGGCTGTTCTTGTGGAATTGGCAAAGTGATATTTGGAAGCCCATAGGGCTATGGTGAAAAAGGAAATATCTTCCGTTGAAAACTAGAAAGAAGCTTTCTGAGAAACTGCTCTGTGTTCTGTTAATTCATCTCACAGAGTTACATCTTTCCTTCAAGAAGCCTTTCGCTAAGGCTGTTCTTGTGGAATTGTCAAAGGATATTTGGAAGCCCATAGAGGGCTATGGTGAAAAGGAAATATCTTCCGTTCAAAACTGGAAAGAAGCTTTCTAAGAAACTGCTCTGTGTTATGTTAATTCATCTCACAGAGTTACATCTTTCCTTCAAGAAGCCTTTCGATAAGGCTGTTCTTGAGGAATTGGCAAAGCGATATTTGGAAGCCCCTAGAGGGCTATGGTGAAAAGGAAATATCTTCCGTTCAAAACTGGAAAGAAGCTTTCTGAGAAACTGCTCTGTGTTCTGTTAATTCATCTCACAGAGTTACATCTTTCCTTCAAGAAGCCTTTCGCTAAGGCTGTTCTTGTGGAATTGGCAAAGTGATAATTGGAAGCCCATAGGGCTATGGTGAAAAGGAAATATCTTCCGTTGAAAACTAGAAAGAAGCTTTCTGAGAAACTGCTCTGTGTTCTGTTAATTCATCTCACAGAGTTACATCTTTCCTTCAAGAAGCCTTTCGCTAAGGCTGTTCTTGTGGAATTGGCAAAGGATATTTGGAAGCCCATAGAGGGCTATGGTGAAAAGGAAATATCTTCCGCTCAAAACTGGAAAGAAGCTTTCTGAGAAACTGCTCTGTGTTCTGTTAATTCATCTCACAGAGTTACATCTTTCCTTCAAGAAGCCTTTCGCTAAGGCTGTTCTTCTGCAATTGGCAAAGTGATATTTGGAAGCCCATAGAGGGCTATGGTGAAAAAGGAAATATCTTCCGTTCAAAACTGGAAAGAAGCTTTCTGAGAAACTGCTCTGTATTCTGTTAATTCATCTCACAGAATTACATCTTTAACTTCAAGAAGCCTTTCGCTAAGTCTGTTCTTTTGGAATTGTCAAAGTGGTATTTGGAAGCCCATAGAGGGCTATGGTGAAATAGGAAATATCTTCCGTTCAAAACTGGAAAGAAGCTTTCTGAGAAACTGCTCTGTGTTCTGTTAATTCATCTCACAGAGTTACATCTTTAACTTCAAGAAGCCTTTCGGTAAGGCTGTTCTTTGGAATTGTCAAAGTGGTATTTGGAAGCCCATAGAGGGCTATGGTGAAAAAGGAAATATCTTCCGTTCAAAACTGGAAAGAAGCTTTCTGAGAAACTGCTCTGTGTTCTGTTAATTCATCTCACAGAGTTACGTCTTTCCCTTCAAGAAGCCTTTCGCTAAGGCTGTTCTTCTGCAATTGGCAAAGTGGTATTTGGAAGCCCCTAGAGGTATGGTGAAAAAGGAAATATCTTCCGTTCAAAACTGGAAAGAAGCTTTCTGAGAAACTGCTCTGTGTTCTCTTAATTCATCTCACAGAGTTACATCTTTCCTTCAAGAAGCCTTTCGATAAGGCTGTTCTTGTGGAATTGGCAAAGGATATTTGGAAGACCATAGAGGTCTATTTAGAAAAGGAAATATCTTCCGTTCCAAACAGGAAAGAAGCTTTCTGAGAAACTGCTCTGTGTTCTGTTAATTCATCTCACAGAGTTACATCTTTCCTTCAAAAGCCTTTCGCTTAGGCTGTTCTTGTGGAATTGGCAAAGGATATTTGGAAGCCCATAGAGGGCTATGGTGAAAAGGAAATATCTTCCGTTCAAAACTGGAAAGAAGCTTTCTGAAACTGCTCTGTGTTCTGTTAATTCATTACACAGAGTTACATCTCTCCCTTCAAGAAGCCTTTCGCTAAGGCTGTTCTTGTGGAATTGGCAAAGTGATATTTGGAAGCCCATAGAGGGCTATGGTGAAAAAGGAAATATCTTCCGTTGAAAACTAGAAAGAAGCTTTCTGAGAAACTGCTCTGTGTTCTGTTAATTCATCTCACAGAGTTACATCTTTCCCTTCAAGAAGCCTTTCGCTAAGGCTGTTCTTGTGGAATTGTCAAAGGGATATTTGGAAGCCCATAGAGGGCTATGGTGAAAAAGGAAATATCTTCCGTTCAAAACTGGAAAGAAGCTTTCTCAGAAACTGCTCTGTGTTCTGTTAATTCATTACACAGAGTTACATCTCTCCCTTCAAGAAGCCTTTCGCTAAGGCTGTTCTTGTGGAATTGGCAAAGTGATATTTGGAAGCCCATAGAGGGCTATGGTGAAAAAGGAAATATCTTCCGTTGAAAACTAGAAAGAAGCTTTCTGAGAAACTGCTCTGTGTTCTGTTAATTCATCTCAAAGACTTACATCTTTCCCTTCAAGAAGCCTTTCGCTAAGGCTGTTCTTGTGGAATTGGCAAAGGGATATTTGGAAGCCCATAGAGGGCTATGGTGAAAAAGGAAGTATCTTCCGTTAAAAACTGGAAAGAAGCTTTCTACGAAACTGCTCTGTGTTCTGATAATTTATCTCACAGAGTTACATCTTTCCCTTCAAGAAGCCTTTCGCTAAGGCTGTTCTTGTGGAATTGGCAAAAGGATATTTGGAAGCCCATAGAGGGCTATGGTGAAAAAGGAAATATCTTCCATTCAAAACTGGAAAGAAGCTTTCTGAGAAACTGCTCTGTGTTCTGTTAATTCATCTCACAGAGTTACGTCTTTCCCTTCAAGAAGCCTTTCGCTAAGGCTGTTCTTCTGCAATTGGCAAAGTGGTATTTGGAAGCCCCTAGAGGTATGGTGAAAAACGAAATATCTTCCGTTCAAAACTGGAAAGAAGCTTTCTGAGACTGCTCCGTGTTCTGTTAATTCATCTCACAGAGTTACATCTTTCCCTTCAAGAAGCCTTTCGCTAAGGCTGTTCTTGTGGAATTGGCAAAGGGATATTTGGAAGCCCATAGAGGGCTATGGTGAAAAAGGAAATATCTTCCGTTCAAAACTTGAAAGAAGCTTTCTGAGAAACTGCTCTGTGTTCTGCTAATTCATCTCACAGAGTTACATCTTTCTCTTCAAGAAGCCTTTCGCTAAGGCTGTTCTTGTGGAATTGGCAAAGGGATATTTGGAAGCCCATAGATGGCTATGGTGAAAAAGGAAATATCTTCCGTTCAAACAGGAAAGAAGCTTCCTGAGAAACTGCTCTGTGTTCTCTTAATTCATCTCACAGAGTTACATCTTTCCCTTGAAAAGGCCTTTCGCTAAGGCTGTTCTTGTGGAATTGGCAAAGGGATATTTGGAAGCCCATAGAGGGCTATGGTGAAAAAGGAAATATCTTCCGTTCAAAACTGGAAAGAAGCTTTCTGAGAAACTGCTCTATGTTCTGTTAATTCATCTCACAGAGTTACATCTTTCCCTTCAAGAAGCCTTTCGCTAAGGCTGTTCTTGTGGAATTGGCAAACGGATATTTGGAAGCCCATAGAGGGCTATGGTGAAAAAGGAAATATCTTCCGTTCAAAACTGGAAAGAAGCTTTCTGAGAAACTGCTCTGTGTTCTGTTAATTCATCTTACAGAGTTACATCTTTCCCTTCAAGAAGCCTTTCGCTAAGGTTGTTCTTGTGGAATTGGCAAAGGGATATTTGGAAGCCCATAGAGGGCTATGGTGAAAAAGGAAATATCTTCCGTTCAAAACTGGAAAGAATCTTCCTAAGAAACTGCTCTGTGTTCTGTTAATTCATCTCACAGAGTTACATCTTTCCCTTCAAGAAGCCTTTCGCTAAGGCTCTTGTTGTGGAATTGGCAAAGTGATATTTGGAAGCCCATAGAGGGCTATGGTGAAAAAGGAAATATCTTCCGTTCAAAACTGGAAAGAAGCTTTCTGAGACTGCTCTGTGTTCTCTTAATTCATCTCACAGAGTTACATCTTTCCCTTCAAGAAGCCTTTCGCTAAGGCTGTTCTTGAGGAATTGGCAAAGTGATATTTGGAAGCCCAT
This sequence comes from Erythrocebus patas, assembly GCA_023783455.1. Classification (NCBI taxonomy): domain Eukaryota; kingdom Metazoa; phylum Chordata; class Mammalia; order Primates; family Cercopithecidae; genus Erythrocebus; species Erythrocebus patas. The sequence goes on from JAKFHT010004461.1 coordinate 126,297, forward strand.
AGAGGGCTATGGTGAAAAAGGAAATATCTTCCGTTCAAAATTTAAAGAAGCTTTCTGAGGAACTCCTCTGTGATGTGTTAATTCATCTCACAGAGTTACATCTTTCCCTTCCAGAAGCCTTTCGCTAAGGCTGTTCTTCTGGAATTTGCAAAGGGATATTTGGAAGCCCATAGAGGGCTATGGTGAAAAAGGAAATATCTTCCGTTCAAAACTGGAAAGAAGCTTTCTGAGAAACTGCTCTGTGTTCTGTTAATTCATCTCACAGAGTTACATCTTTCCCTTCAAGAAGCCTTTCGCTAAGGCTGTTCTTGTTGAATTTGCAAAGTGATATTTGGAAGCCCATAGAGGGCTATGGAGAAAAAGGAAATATGTTCCGTTGAAAACTGGAAAGGAGCTTTCTGAGAAACTACTCTGTGTTCTGTTAATACATCTCACAGAGTTACATCTTTGCCTTCAAGAAGCCTTTCGCTAAGGCTGTTCTTGTGGAATTGGCAAAGTGATATTTGGAAGCCCATAGAGGGCTATGGAGGAAAAGGAAATAACTTCCGTTCAAAACTGGAAAGAAGCTTTCTGAGAAACTGCTCTGTGTTCTGTTAATTCATCTCAAAGACTTACATCTTTCCCTTCAAGAAGCCTTTCACTAAGGCTGTTCTTGTGGAATTGGCAAAGGGATATTTGGAAGCCCATAGAGGGCTATGGTGAAAAAGGAAGTATCTTCCGTTAAAAACTGGAAAGAAGCTTTCTAAGAAACTGCTCTGTGTTCTGTTAATTTATCTCACAGAGTTACATCTTTCCCTTCAAGAAGCCTTTCGCTAAGGCTGTTCTTGTGGAATTGGCAAAAGGATATTTGGAAGCCCATAGAGGGCTATGGTGAAAAAGGAAATATCTTCCATTCAAAACTGGAAAGAAGCTTGAGAAACTGCTCTGTGTTCTGTTAATTCATCTCACAGAGTTACATCTTTCCCTTCAAGAAGCCTTCGCTAAGGCTGTTCTTCTGCAATTGGCAAAGTGGTATTTGGAAGCCCATAGAGGCTATGGTGAAAAAGGAAATATCTTCCGCTCAAAACTGGAAAGAAGCTTGAGAAACTGCTCTGTGTTCTGTTAATTTATCTCACAGAGTTACATCTTTCCCTTCAAGAAGCCTTTCGCTAAGGCTGTTCTTGTGGAATTGGCAAAGGGATATTTGGAAGCCCATAGAGGGCTATGGTGAAAAAGGAAACATCTTCCGTTCAAAACTGGAAAGAAGCTTTCTGAGAAACTGCTCTGTGTTCTGCTAATTCATCTCACAGAGTTACATCTTTCTCTTCAAGAAGCCTTTCGCTAAGGCTGTTCTTGTGGAATTGGCAAAGGGATATTTGGAAGCCCATAGATGGCTATGGTGAAAAAGGAAATATCTTCCTTTCAAAAAGGAAAGAAGCTTCCTGAGAAACTGCTCTGTGTTCTCTTAATTCATCTCACAGAGTTACATCTTTCCCTTGAAAAGGCCTTTCGCTAAGGCTGTTCTTGTGGAATTGGCAAAGGGATATTTGGAAGCCCATAGAGGGCTATGGTGAAAAAGGAAATATCTTCCGTTCAAAACTGGAAAGAAGCTTTCTGAGAAACTGCTCTATGTTCTGTTAATTCATCTCACAGAGTTACATCTTTCCCTTCAAGAAGCCTTTCGCTAAGGCTGTTCTTGTGTAATTGGCAAACGGATATTTGGAAGCCCATAGAAGGCTATGGGGAACAGTGATATATCTTCCGTTCAAAACTGGAAAGAAGCTTTCTGAGAAACTGCTCTGTGTTCTGTTAATTCATCTCACAGAGTTACATCTTTCCCTTCAACAACCTTTCGCTAAGGCTGTTCTTGTGGAATTGGCAAAGTGATATTTGGAAGCCCTTAGAGGGCTATGGTGAAAAAGGAAATATCTTCCGTTCCAAACTGGAAAGAAGCTTTCTGAGAAACTGCTCTGTGATCTGTTAATTCATTTCACAGAGGTACATCTTTCCCTTCAAGAAGCCTTTCGCTAAGGCTGTTCTTGTGGAATTGGCAAAGGATATTTGGAAGCCCATAGAGGGCTATGGTGAAAAGGAAATATCTTCCGCTCAAAACTGGAAAGAAGCTTGAGAAACTGCTCTGTGTTCTGTTAATTCATCTCACAGAGTTACATCTTTCCTTCAAGAAGCCTTTCGCTAAGGCTGTTCTTGTGGAATTGGCAAGGATATTTGGAAGCCCATAGAGGGCTATGGTGAAAAGGAAATATCTTCCGCTCAAAACTGGAAAGAAGCTTTCTGAGAAACTGCTCTGTGTTCTGTTAATTCATCTCACAGAGTTACATCTTTCCTTCAAGAAGCCTTTCGCTAAGGCTGTTCTTGAGGAATTGGCAAAGGATATTTGGAAGCCCATAGGGCTATGGTGAAAAGGAAATATCTTCCGCTCAAAACTGGAAAGAAGCTTTCTGAGAAACTGCTCTGTGTTCTGTTAATTCATCTCACAGAGTTACATCTTTCCCTTCAAAGCCTTTCGCTAAGGCTGTTCTTGTGGAATTGGCAAAGGATATTTGGAAGCCCATAGAGGGCTATGGTGAAAAAGGAAATATCTTCCGTTCAAAACTGGAAAGAAGCTTTCTGAGAAACTGCTCTGTGTTCTGTTAATTCATCTCACAGAGTTACATCTTTCCCTTCAAGAAGCCTTCGCTAAGGCTGTTCTTGTGGAATTGGCAAAGGATATTTGGAAGCCCATAGAGGGCTATGGTGAAAAAGGAAATATCTTCCGTTCAAAACTGGAAAGAAGCTTTCTGAGAAACTGCTCTGTGTTCTGTTAATTCATCTCACAGAGTTACATCTTTCCTTCAAGAAGCCTTCGCTAAGGCTGTTCTTGTGAATTGGCAAAGGATATTTGGAAGCCCATAGAGGGCTATGGTGAAAAAGGAAATATCTTCCGCTCAAAACTGGAAAGAAGCTTTCTGAGAAACTGCTCTGTGTTCTGTTAATTCATCTCACAGAGTTACATCTTTCCTTCAAGAAGCCTTTCGCTAAGGCTGTTCTTGTGGAATTGGCAAAGGATATTTGGAAGCCCATAGAGGGCTATGGTGAAAAAGGAAATATCTTCCGTTCAAAACTGGAAAGAAGCTTTTGAGAAACTGCTCTGTGTTCTGTTAATTCATCTCACAGAGTTACATCTTTCCTTCAAGAAGCCTTTCGCTAAGGCTGTTCTTGAGGAATTGGCAAAGTGATATTTGGAAGCCCATAGAGGGCTATGGTGAAAAAGGAAATATCTTCCGCTCAAAACTGGAAAGAAGCTTTCTGAGAAACTGCTCTGTGTTCTGTTAATTCATCTCACAGAGTTACATCTTTCCTTCAAGAAGCCTTTCGCTAAGGCTGTTCTTCTGGAATTTGCAAAGGATATTTGGAAGCCCATAGAGGGCTATGGTGAAAAAGGAAATATCTTCCGTTGAAAACTGGAAAGAAGCTTTCTGAGAAACTGCTCTGTGTTCTGTTAATTCATCTCACAGAGTTACATCTTTCCTTCAAGAAGCCTTTCGCTAAGGCTGTTCTTGTGAATTGGCAAAGGATATTTGGAAGCCCATAGAGGGCTATGGAGAAAAAGGAAATATCTTCCGTTCAAAACTGGAAAGAAGCTTGAGAAACTGCTCTGTGTTCTGTTAATTCATCTCACAGAGTTACATCTTTCCTTCAAGAAGCCTTTCGCTAAGGCTGTTCTTGTGGAATTGGCAAAGGATATTTGGAAGCCCATAGAGGGCTATGGTGAAAAAGGAAATATCTTCCGCTCAAAACTGGAAAGAAGCTTGAGAAACTGCTCTGTGTTCTGTTAATTCATCTCACAGAGTTACATCTTTCCTTCAAGAAGCCTTTCGCTAAGGCTCTTGTTGTGGAATTGGCAAAGTGATATTTGGAAGCCCATAGAGGGCTATGGTGAAAAAGGAAATATCTTCCGCTCAAAACTGGAAAGAAGCTTGAGAAACTGCTCTGTGTTCTGTTAATTCATCTCACAGAGTTACATCTTTCCTTCAAGAAGCCTTCGCTAAGGCTGTTCTTGTGGAATTGGCAAAGTGATATTTGGAAGCCCATAGAGGGCTATGGTGAAAAAGGAAATATCTTCCGCTCAAAACTGGAAAGAAGCTTTCTGAGAAACTGCTCTGTGTTCTGTTAATTCATCTCACAGAGTTACATCTTTCCTTCAGAAGCCTTTCGCTAAGGCTGTTCTTGTGAATTGGCAAAGGATATTTGGAAGCCCATAGAGGGCTATGGTGAAAAAGGAAATATCTTCCGTTCAAAACTGGAAAGAAGCTTTCTGAGAAACTGCTCTGTGTTCTGTTAATTCATCTCACAGAGTTACATCTTTCCTTCAAGAAGCCTTTCGCTAAGGCTGTTCTTGTGGAATTGGCAAAGGATATTTGGAAGCCCATAGAGGGCTATGGTGAAAAAGGAAATATCTTCCGTTAAAACTGGAAAGAAGCTTGAGAAACTGCTCTGTGTTCTGTTAATTCATCTCACAGAGTTACATCTTTCCTTCAAGAAGCCTTTCGCTAAGGCTGTTCTTGTGGAATTGGCAAAGGATATTTGGAAGCCCATAGAGGGCTATGGTGAAAAGGAAATATCTTCCGCTCAAAACTGGAAAGAAGCTTGAGAAACTGCTCTGTGTTCTGTTAATTCAACTCACAGAGTTACATCTTTCCTTCAAGAAGCCTTTCGCTAAGGCTGTTCTTGTGGAATTGGCAAAGGATATTTGGAAGCCCATAGAGGGCTATGGTGAAAAGGAAATATCTTCCGTTCAAAACTGGAAAGAAGCTTTCTGAGAAACTGCTCTGTGTTCTGTTAATTCATCTCACAGAGTTACATCTTTCCTTCAAGAAGCCTTTCGCTAAGGCTGTTCTTGTGGAATTGGCAAAGGATATTTGGAAGCCCATAGAGGGCTATGGTGAAAAGGAAATATCTTCCGTTCAAAACTGGAAAGAAGCTTTCTGAGAAACTGCTCTGTGTTCTGTTAATTCATCTCACAGAGTTACATCTTTCCTTCAAGAAGCCTTTCGCTAAGGCTGTTCTTGTGGAATTGGCAAAGGATATTTGGAAGCCCATAGAGGGCTATGGTGAAAAGGAAATATCTTCCGTTCAAAACTGGAAAGAAGCTTGAGAAACTGCTCTGTGTTCTGTTAATTCATCTCACAGAGTTACATCTTTCTCTTCAAGAAGCCTTTCGCTAAGGCTGTTCTTGAGGAATTGGCAAAGTGATATTTGGAAGCCCATAGAGGGCTATGGTGAAAAGGAAATATCTTCCGTTCAAAACTGGAAAGAAGCTTTCTGAGAAACTGCTCTGTGTTCTGTTAATTCATCTCAAAGACTTACATCTTTCCTTCAGAAGCCTTTCACTAAGGCTGTTCTTGTGGAATTGGCAAAGGATATTTGGAAGCCCATAGAGGGCTATGGTGAAAAAGGAAATATCTTCCATTCAAAACTGGAAAGAAGCTTTCTGAGAAACTGCTCTGTGTTCTGTTAATTCATCTCACAGAGTTACATCTTTCCCTTCAAGAAGCCTTTCGCTAAGGCTGTTCTTCTGCAATTGGCAAAGGGTATTTGGAAGCCCATAGAGGTATGGTGAAAAGGAAATATCTTCCGCTTCAAAACTGGAAAGAAGCTTTGAGACTGCTCTGTGTTCTGTTAATTTATCTCACAGAGTTACATCTTTCCCTTCAAGAAGCCTTTCGCTAAGGCTGTTCTTGTGGAATTGGCAAAGGATATTTGGAAGCCCATAGAGGGCTATGGTGAAAAAGGAAATATCTTCCGCTTCAAAACTGGAAAGAAGCTTTCTGAGAAACTGCTCTGTGTTCTGTTAATTCATCTCACAGAGTTACATCTTTCCCTTCAAGAAGCCTTCGCTAAGGCTGTTCTTGTGGAATTGGCAAAGGATATTTGGAAGCCCATAGGGCTATGGTGAAAAAGGAAATATCTTCGTTTCAAAACTGGAAAGAAGCTTTCTGAGAAACTGCTCTGTGTTCTCTTAATTCATCTCACAGAGTTACATCTTTCCCTTCAAGAAGCCTTCGCTAAGGCTGTTCTTGTGGAATTGGCAAAGGATATTTGGAAGCCCATAGAGGGCTATGGTGAAAAAGGAAATATCTTCCGTTCAAAACTGGAAAAGAAGCTGAGAAACTGCTCTGTGTTCTGTTAATTCATCTCACAGAGTTACATCTTTCCCTTCAAGAAGCCTTCGCTAAGGCTGTTCTTGTGGAATTGGCAAAGGATATTTGGAAGCCCATAGAGGGCTATGGTGAAAAAGGAAATATCTTCCGCTCAAAACAGGAAAGAAGCTTGAGAAACTGCTCTGTGTTCTCTTAATTCATCTCACAGAGTTACATCTTTCCTTCAAGAAGCCTTTCGCTAAGGCTGTTCTTGTGGAATTGGCAAAGGGATATTTGGAAGCCCATAGAGGGCTATGGTGAAAAGGAAATATCTTCCGTTCAAAACTGGAAAGAAGCTTTCTGAGAAACTGCTCTGTGTTCTCTTAATTCATCTCACAGAGTTACATCTTTCCTTCAAAAGCCTTTCGCTAAGGCTGTTCTTGTGAATTGGCAAAGCGGATATTTGGAAGCCCATAGAGGGCTATGGTGAAAAGGAAATATCTTCCGTTCAAAACTGGAAAGAAGCTTTCTGAAACTGCTCTGTGTTCTGTTAATTCATCTCACAGAGTTACATCTTTCCTTCAAGAAGCCTTTCGCTAAGGCTGTTCTTGTGGAATTGGCAAGTGATATTTGGAAGCCCATAGAGGGCTATGGTGAAAAGGAAATATCTTCCGCTCAAAACTGGAAAGAAGCTTTCTGAGAAACTGCTCTGTGTTCTGTTAATTCATCTCACAGAGTTACATCTTTCCCTTCAAGAAGCCTTTCGCTAAGGCTGTTCTTGTGGAATTGGCAAAGGATATTTGGAAGCCCATAGAGGCTATGGTGAAAAAGGAAATATCTTCCGTTCAAAATTTAAAGAAGCTTTCTGAGAACTCCTCTGTGATGTGTTAATTCATCTCACAGAGTTACATCTTTCCTTCCAGAAGCCTTCGCTAAGGCTGTTCTTCTGGAATTGCAAAGGATATTTGGAAGCCCATAGAGGCTATGGTGAAAAAGGAAATATCTTCCGTTCAAAACTGGAAAGAAGCTTTCTGAGAAACTGCTCTGTGTTCTGTTAATTCATCTCACAGAGTTACATCTTTCCCTTCAAGAAGCCTTTCGCTAAGGCTGTTCTTGTTGAATTTGCAAAGTGATATTTGGAAGCCCATAGAGGGCTATGGAGAAAAAGGAAATATGTTCCGTTGAAAACTGGAAAGGAGCTTTCTGAGAAACTACTCTGTGTTCTGTTAATACATCTCACAGAGTTACATCTTTGCCTTCAAGAAGCCTTTCGCTAAGGCTGTTCTTGTGGAATTGGCAAAGGGATATTTGGAAGCCCATAGAGGGCTATGGTGAAAAAGGAAATATCTTCCGTTGAAAACTGGAAAGAAGCTTTTTGAGAAACTGCTCTGTGTTCTGTTAATTCAACTCACAGAGTTACATCTTTTCTTTCAAGAAGCCTTTCGCTAAAGCTGTTCTTGTGGAATTTGCAAAGGGATATTTGGAAGCCCATAGAGGGCTATGGTGAAAAAGGAAATATCTTCTGTTCAAAACTGGAAAGAAGCTTTCTGAGAAACTGCTCTGTGTTCTGATAATTCATCTCACAGAGTTACATCTTTCCCTTCAAGAAGCCTTTCGCTAAGGCTGTTCTTGTGGAATTGGCAAAGTGATATTTCGAAGCCCATAGAGGGCTATGGAGGAAAAGGAAATAACTTCCGTTCAAAACTGGAAAGAAGCTTTCTGAGAAACTGCTCTGTGTTCTGTTAATTCATCTCAAAGACTTACATCTTTCCCTTCAAGAAGCCTTTCACTAAGGCTGTTCTTGTGGAATTGGCAAAGGGATATTTGGAAGCCCATAGAGGGCTATGGTGAAAAAGGAAATATCTTCCATTCAAAACTGGAAAGAAGCTTTCTGAGAAACTGCTCTGTGTTCTGTTAATTCATCTCACAGAGTTACATCTTTCCTTCAAGAAGCCTTCGCTAAGGCTGTTCTTGTGGAATTGGCAAAGGATATTTGGAAGCCCATAGAGTATGGTGAAAACGAAATATCTTCCGTTCAAAACTGGAAAGAAGCTTTCTGAGACTGCTCTGTGTTCTGTTAATTCATCTCACAGAGTTACATCTTTCCCTTCAAGAAGCCTTTCGCTAAGGCTGTTCTTGTGGAATTGGCAAAGGATATTTGGAAGCCCATAGAGGGCTATGGTGAAAAGGAAATATCTTCCGTTCAAAACTGGAAAGAAGCTTTCTGAGAAACTGCTCTGTGTTCTGTTAATTCATCTCACAGAGTTACATCTTTCTCTTCAAGAAGCCTTCGCTAAGGCTGTTCTTGTGGAATTGGCAAAGGATATTTGGAAGCCCATAGATGGCTATGGTGAAAAAGGAAATATCTTCCGTTCAAAACTGGAAAGAAGCTTCCTGAGAAACTGCTCTGTGTTCTCTGTTAATTCATCTCACAGAGTTACATCTTTCCCTTCAAGAAGGCCTTTCGCTAAGGCTGTTCTTGTGGAATTGGCAAAGGATATTTGGAAGCCCATAGAGGGCTATGGTGAAAAAGGAAATATCTTCCGTTCAAAACTGGAAAGAAGCTTTCTGAGAAACTGCTCTGTGTTCTGTTAATTCATCTCACAGAGTTACATCTTTCCCTTCAAAAGGCCTTTCGCTAAGGCTGTTCTTGTGGAATTGGCAAATGGATATTTGGAAGCCCATAGAGGGCTATGGTGAAAAAGGAAATATCTTCCGTTCAAAACTGGAAAGAAGCTTTCTGAGAAACTGCTCTGTGTTCTGTTAATTCATCTCACAGAGTTACATCTTTCCTTCAACAAGCCTTTCGCTAAGGCTGTTCTTGTGGAATTGGCAAGTGATATTTGGAAGCCCATAGAGGGCTATGGTGAAAAAGGAAATATCTTCCGTTCAAAACTGGAAAGAAGCTTTCTGAGAAACTGCTCTGTGTTCTGAATACATCTACAGAGTTACATCTTTCCTTCAAGAAGCCTTTCGCTAAGGCTGTTCTTGTGGAATTGGCAAAGGATATTTGAAGCCCATAGAGGGCTATGGTGAAAAGGAAATATCTTCCGCTCAAAACTGGAAAGAAGCTTTTGAGAAACTGCTCTGTGTTCTGTTAATTCACTCACAGAGTTACATCTTTCCTTCAAGAAGCCTTCGCTAAAGCTGTTCTTGTGGAATTTGCAAAGGATATTTGGAAGCCCATAGAGGGCTATGGTGAAAAAGCAAATATCTTCTGTTCAAAACTGGAAAGAAGCTTTCTGAGAAACTGCTCTATGTTCTGTTAATTCATCTCACAGAGTTACATCTTTCCCTTCAAGTTTTCGCTAAGGCTGTTCTTGTGGAATTGGCAAAGGATATTTGGAAGCCCATAGGGCTATGGTGAAAAAGGAAATATCTTCCGCTCAAAACTGGAAAGAAGCTTTCTGAGAAACTGCTCTGTGTTCTGTTAATTCATCTCACAGAGTTACATCTTTCCTTCAAGAAGCCTTCGCTAAGGCTGTTCTTGTGGAATTGGCAAAGTGATATTTGGAAGCCCTTAGAGGGCTATGGTGAAAAGGAAATATCTTCCGTCAAACTGGAAAGAAGCTTTCTGAGAAACTGCTCTGTGTTTGTTAATTCATCTCACAGAGTTACATCTTTCCTTCAAGAAGCCTTTCGCTAAGGCTGTTCTGGAATTGGCAAAGTGGTATTTGGAAGCCCCTAGAGGGCTATGGTGAAAAAGGAAATATCTTCCGTTCAAAACTGGAAAGAAGCTTTCTGAGAAACTCCTCTGTGATGTGTTAATTCATCTCAAAGAGTTACATCTTTCCCTTCAAGAAGCCTTCGCTAAGGCTGTTCTTCTGCAATTGGCAAAGTGGTATTTGGAAGCCCCTAGAGGTATGGTGAAAAGGAAATATCTTCCGTTCAAAACTGGAAAGAAGCTTTCTGAGACTGCTCTGTGTTCTGTTAATTCATCTCACAGAGTTACATCTTTCCCTTCAAGAAGCCTAAGGCTGTTCTTGTGGAATTGGCAAAGGATATTTGGAAGCCCATAGAGGGCTATGGTGAAAAGGAAATATCTTCCGTTCAAAACTGGAAAGAAGCTTTCTGAGAAACTGCTCTGTGTTCTGCTAATTCATCTCACAGAGTTACATCTTTCCTTCAAAAAGCCTTTCGCTAAGGCTGTTCTTGTGGAATTGGCAAAGGGATATTTGGAAGCCCATAGAGGGCTATGGTGAAAAGGAAATATCTTCCGTCAAAACTGGAAAGAAGCTTGAGAAACTGCTCTGTTCTGTTAATTCATCTCACAGAGTTACATTCCTTCAAGAAGCCTTCGCTAAGGCTGTTCTTGTGGAATTAGCAAGCAGGATATTTGGAAGCCCATAGAGGGCTATGGTGAAAAGGATATCTTCCGTTCAAAACTGGAAAGAAGCTTTCTGAGAAACTGCTCTGTGTTCTGTTAATTCATCTCACAGAGTTACATCTTTCCTTCAAGAAGCCTTTCGCTAAGGCTGTTCTTGTGGAGATTGGCAAAGTGATATTTGGAAGCCCATAGAGGGCTATGGTGAAAAAGGAAATATCTTCCGTTCAAAACTGGAAAGAAGCTTTCTGAGAAACTGCTCTGTGATTTGTTAATTCATCTCACAGAGTTACATCTTTCCTTCAAAGCCTTTCGCTAAGGCTGTTCTTCTGCAATTGCAAAGTGATATTTGGAAGCCCCTAGAGGGCTATGGTGAAAAACAAAATATCTTCCGTTCAAAACTGGAAAGAAGCTTTCTGAGAACTCCTCTGTGATGTGTTAATTCATCTACAGAGTTACATCTTTCCCTTCAAGAAGCCTTCGCTAAGGCTGTTCTTCTGCAATTGGCAAAGTGGTATTTGGAAGCCCCTAGAGGTATGGTGAAAAACGAAATATCTTCCGTTCAAAACTGGAAAGAAGCTTTCTGAGACTGCTCTGTGTTCTGTTAATTCATCTCACAGAGTTACATCTTTCCCTTCAAGAAGCCTTTCGCTAAGGCTGTTCTTGTGGAATTGGCAAGGATATTTGGAAGCCCATAGAGGGCTATGGTGAAAAGGAAATATCTTCCGTTCAAAACTGGAAAGAAGCTTTCTGAGAAACTGCTCTGTGTTCTGCTAATTCATCTCACAGAGTTACATCTTTCTCTTCAAGAAGTCTTTCGCTAAGGCTGTTCTTGTGGAAATGGCAAAGGGATATTTGGAAGCCCATAGATGGCTATGGTGAAAAAGGAAATATCTTCCTTTCAAACAGGAAAGAAGCTTCCTGAGAAACTGCTCTGTGTTCTTAATTCATCTCACAGAGTTACATCTTTCCCTTCAAGCCTTTCGTTCAAGGCTGTTCTTCTAGAATTGGCAAAGGGATATTTGGAAGCCCATAGAGGGCTATGGTGAAAAAGGAAATATCTTCCGTTTAAAACTGGAAAGAAGCTTTCTGAGAACTGCTCTGTGTTCTGTTAATTCATCTCACACAGTTACATCTTTCCCTTCAGAAGCCTTCGCTAAGGCTGTTCTTGAGAATTGGCAAAGTGATATTTGGAAGCCCATAGAGGGCTATGGTGAAAAAGGAAATATCTTCCGTTCAAAATTTAAAGAAACTTTCTGAGAACTCTGTGATGTGTAATTCATCTCACAGAGTTACATCTTTTCCTTCCAGAAGCCTTCGCTAAGGCTGTTCTTCTGGAATTTGCAAAGGGATATTTGGAAGCCCATAGAGGGCTATGGTGAAAAGGAAATATCTTCCGTTCAAAACTGGAAGCTTTCTGAGAACTGCTCTGTGTTCTGTTAATTCATCTCACAGAGTTACATCTTTCCTTCAAGAAGCCTTTCGCTAAGGCTGTTCTTGTGGAATTGGCAAAGGGATATTTGGAAGCCCATAGAGGGCTATGGTGAAAAAGGAAATATCTTCCGTTCAAAACTGGAAAGAGCTTTAGGAAACTGCTCTGTGTTCTGTTAATTCATCTCACAGAGTTACATCTTTCCTTCAAGAAGCCTCGCTAAGGCTCTTGTTGTGGAATTGGCAAAGTGATATTTGGAAGCCCATAGAGGGCTATGGTGAAAAGGAAATATCTTCCGTTCAAAACTGGAAAGAAGCTTTCTGAGACTGCTCTGTGTTCTCTTAATTCATCTCACAGAGTTACATCTTTCCTTCAAGAAGCCTTCGCTAAGGCTGTTCTTGAGGAATTGGCAAAGTGATATTTGGAAGCCCATGAGAGGGCTATGGTGAAAAAGGAAATATCTTCCGTTCAAAACTAGTAAAGAAGCTTTCTGAGAACTCCTCTGTGATGTGTTAATTCATCTCACAGAGTTACATCTTTCCCTTCAAGCCTTTCGCTAAGGCTGTTCTTCTGGAATTTGCAAAGGGATATTTGGAAGCCCATAGAGGGCTATGGTGAAAAGGAAATATCTTCGCGTTCAAAACTGGAAAGAAGCTTTCTGAGAAACTGCTCTGTGTTCTGTTAATTCATCTCACAGAGTTACATCTTCCTTCAAGCCTTTCGCTAAGGCTGTTCTTGTTGAATTGCAAAGTGATATTTGGAAGCCCTAGGGCTATGGAGAAAAAGGAAATATATTCCGTGAAAACTGGAAAGAAGCTTGAGAAACTACTCTGTGTTCTGTTAATACATCTCACAGAGTTACATCTTTGCCTTCAAGGCCTTTCGCTAAGGCTGTTCTTGTGGAGATTGGCAAGGGATATTTGGAAGCCCATAGAGGCTACGGTGAAAAGGAAATATCTTCCGTTGAGAAACTGGAAGAAGCTTTCTGGAGAAACTGCTCTGTGTTCTGTTAATTCAACTCACAGGTTACATCTTTCCTTCAGAAGCCTTTCGCTAAGGCTGTTCTTGTGGAATTTGCAAAGGGATATTGGAAGCCCATAGAGGCTATGGTGAAAAGGAAATATCTTCTGTTCAAAACTGGAAAGAAGCTTGAGAAACTGCTCTGTGTTCTGATAATTCATCTCACAGAGTTACATCTTTCCTTCAAAACCTTTCGCTAGGCTGTTCTTGTGGGAATGGCAAAGTGATATTTAGAATCCCATGAGAGCTATGTTGAAAAAGGAAATAACTTCCGTTCAAAACTGGAAAGAAGGTTTCTGAGAAACTGCTCTGTGTTCTCTTAATTCATCTCACAGAGTTACATCTTTCCCTTCAAGAAGCCTTTCGCTAAGGCTGTTCTTGAGGAATTGGCAAAGGGATATTTGGAAGCCCAGGGAGGGCTATGGTGAAAAAGGAAATATCTTCCGTTGAAAACTGGAAAGAAGCTTTCTGAGAAACTGCTCTGTGTTCTCTTAATTCATCTCACAGAGTTACATCTTTCCCTTGAAAAGGCCTTTCGCTAAGGCTGTTCTTGTGGCATTGGCAAAGGGATATTTAGAATCCCATAGAGGGCTATGGTGAAAAAGGAAATATCTTCCGTTCAAAACTGGAAAGAAGCTTTCTGACAAACTGCTCTATGTTCTGTTAATTCATCTCACAGAGTTACATCTTTCCCTTCAAGAAGCCTTTCGCTAAGGCTGTTCTTGTGTAATTGGCAAAGTGATATTTGGAAGCCCATAGAGGGCTATGGGGAACAGGGATATATCTTCCGTTCAAAACTGGAAAGAAGCTTTCTGAGAAACTGCTCTGTGTTCTGTTAATTCATCTCACATAGTTACATCTTTCCCTTCAAGAAGCCTTTCGCTAAGGCTGTTCTTGTGGAATTGGCAAAGTGATATTTGGAAGCCCTTAGAGGGCTATGGTGAAAAAGGAAATATCTTCCGTTCAAAACTGGAAAGAAGCTTTCTGAGAAACTGCTCTGTGATTTGTTAATTCATCTCACAGAGTTACATCTTTCCCTTCAAGAAGCCTTTCGCTAAGGCTGTTCTTCTGCAATTGGCAAAGTGGTATTTGGAAGCCCCTAGAGGTCTATGGTGAAAAACAAAATATCTTCCGTTCAAAACTGGAAAGAAGCTTTCTGAGGAACTCCTCTGTGATGTGTTAATTCATCTCAAAGAGTTACATCTTTCCCTTCCAGAAGCCTTTCGCTAAGGCTGTTCTTGTAGAATTGGCAAAGGGATATTTGGAAGCCCATAGAGGGCTATGGTCAAAAAGGAAATATCTTCCGTTCAAAACTGGAAAGAAGCTTTCTGAGAAACTGCTCTGTGTTCTGTTAATTCATCTCACAGAGTTACATCTTTCCCTTCAAGCCTTTCTAAGGCTCTTCTTGTGGAATTGGCAAGGATATTTGGAAGACCATAGAGGTCTATTTGAAAAAGGAAATATCTTCCGTTCAAAACCGGAAAGAAGCTTTCTGAGAAACTGCTCTGTGTTCTGTTAATTCATCTCACAGAGTTACATCTTTCCCTTCAAAAGCCTTTCGCTAAGGCTGTTCTTGTGGAATTGGCAAAGGGATATTTGGAAGCCCATAGAGGGCTATGGTGAAAAAGAAAATATCTTCCGTTCAAAACTGGAAAGAAGCTTTCTGAGAAACTGCTATGTGTTCTGTTAATTCATTTCACAGAGTTACATCTTTCCCTTCAAGAAGCCTTTCGCTAAGGCTGTTCTTGTGGAATTGGCAAAGTGATATTTGGAAGCCCATAGAGGGCTATGGTGAAAAAGGAAATATCTTCCGTTGAAAACTAGAAAGAAGCTTTCTGAGAAACTGCTCTGTGTTCTGTTAATTGATCTCAGAGAGTTACATCTTTCCCTTCAAGAAGCCTTTCGCTAAGGCTGTTCTTGTGGAATTGGCAAAGGGATATTTGGAAGCCCATAGAGGGCTATTTTGAAAAAGGAAATATCTTCCGTTCAAAACTGTAAAGAAGCTTTCTGAGAAACTGCTCTGTGTTCTGTTAATTCATCTCACAGAGTTACATCTTTCCCTTCAAGAAGCCTTCGCTAAGGCTGTTCTTGTGGAATTGGCAAAGTGATATTTGGAAGCCCATAGAGGCTATGGTGAAAAGGAAATATCTTCCGTTGAAAACTAGAAAGAAGCTTTCTGAGAAACTGCTCTGTGTTCTGTTAATTGATCTCAGAGAGTTACATCTTTCCCTTCAAGAAGCCTTTCGCTAAGGCTGTTCTTGTGGAATTGGCAAAGGGATATTTGGAAGCCCATAGAGGGCTATTTTGAAAAAGGAAATATCTTCCGTTCAAAACTGTAAAGAAGCTTTCTGAGAAACTGCTCTGTGTTCTGTTAATTCATCTCACAGAGTTACATCTTTCCCTTCAAGAAGCCTTTCGCTAAGGCTGTTCTTGTGCAACTGGCAAAGTGATATTTGGAAGCCCATAGTGGGCTATGGTGAAAAAGGAAATATCTTACGTTCAAAACTGGAGAGAAGCTTTCTGAGAAACTGCTCTGTGTTCTGTTAATTCATCTCACAGAGTTACATCTTTAACTTCAAGAAGCCTTCGCTAAGGCTGTTCTTGTGGAATTGGCAAAGTGGTGTTTGGAAGCCCCTAGAGGGCTATGGTGAAAAGGAAATATGTTCCGTTCAAAACTGGAAAGAAGCTTGAGAAACTGCTCTGTGTTCTGTTAATTCATCTCACAGAGTTACATCTTTAACTTCAAGAAGCCTTTCGCTAAGGCTGTTCTTGTGGAATTGGCAAAGTGGTGTTTGGAAGCCCCTAGAGGGCTATGGTGAAAAGGAAATATGTTCCGTTCAAAACTGGAAAGAAGCTTGAGAAACTGCTCTGTGTTCTGTTAATTCATCTCACAGAGTTACATCTTTCCCTTTAAGAAGCCTTTCGCTAAGGCTGTCCTTGTGGAATTGGCAAAGGATATTTGAAGCCCATAGAGCGCTATGGTGAAAAGGAAATATATTTCGTCAAAACTGGAAAGAAGGTTTCTGAGAAACTGCTCTGTGTTCTCTTAATTCATCTCACAGAGTTACATCTTTCCCTTCAAGAAGCCTTTCGCTAAGGCTGTTCTTGTGGAATTGGCAAAGCGATATTTGAAAGCCCATAGAGGGCTATGGTAAAAAAGTAAATATCTTCCGTTCAAAACTGGAAAGAAGCTTTCTGAGAAACTGCTCTGTGTTCTGTTAATTCATCTCACAGAGTTACATCTTTCCCTTCAAGAAGCCTTTCGCTAAGGCTGTTCTTGTGGAATTGGCAAAAGGATATTTGGAAGACCATAGAGGTCTATTTAGAAAAAGGAAATATCTTCCGTTGAAAACTGGAAAGAAGCTTTCTGAGAAACTGCTCTGTGTTCTGTTAATTCATCTCACAGAGTTACATCTTTCCCTTCAAAGGCCTTTCGCTAAGGCTGTTCTTTTGGAATTGGCAAAGGGATATTTGGAAGCCCATAGAGGGCTATGGTGAAAAGGGAAATATCTTCCGTTCAAACTGGAAAGAAGGTTCCTGGGAAACTGCTCTGTGTTCTGTTAATTCATCTCACACAGTTACATCTTTCCTTTCAAAAAGCCTTTCGCTATGGTTGTTCTTGTGGAATTGACAAAGTGATATTTGGAAGCCCATAGAGGGCTATGGTGTAAAAGGAAATATCTTCCTTTGAAAAAGGGAAAGAAGCTTTCTGAGAAACTGCTCTGTGTTCTGTTAATTCATCTCACAGAGGTACATATTTCCCTTGAAAAGGCCTTTCGCTAAGGGTGCTGTTGTGGAATTGGCAAAGGGATATTTGGAAGCCCATAGAGGGCTATGGTGAAAAAGGAAATATCTTCCGTTCAAAACTGGAAAGAAGCTTTCTGAGAAACTGCTCTATGTTCTGTTAATTCATCTCACAGAGTTACATCTTTCCCTTCAAGAAGCCTTTCGCTAAGGCTGTTCTTGTGGAATTGGCAAAGGATATTTGGAAGCCCATAGAGGCTATGGTGAAAAGGAAATATCTTCTGTTCAAAACTGGAAAGAAGCTTTCTGAGAAACTGCTCTGTGTTCTGTTAATTCATCTCACAGAGTTACATCTTTCCTTCAAGAAGCCTTCGCTAAGGCTGTTCTTGTGGAATTGGCAAAGGATATTTGGAAGCCCATAGAGGGCTATGGTGAAAAGGAAATATCTTCTGTTCAAAACTGGAAAGAAGCTTTCTGAGAAACTGCTCTGTGTTCTGTTAATTCATCTCACAGAGTTACATCTTTCCCTTCAAGAAGCCTTCGCTAAGGCTGTTCTTGTGGAATTGGCAAAGTGATATTTGGAAGCCCATAGAGGGCTCACGGTGAAAAAGGAAATATCTTCCGCTCAAAACTGGAAAGAAGCTTTCTGAGAAACTGCTCTGTGTTCTGTTAATTCATCTCACAGAGATATATCTTTAACTTCAAGAAGCCTTTCGCTAAGGCTGTTCTTGTGGAATTGGCAAAGGATATTTGAAGCCCATAGAGGGCTATGGTGAAAAAGGAAATATCTTCCGCTCAAAACTGGAAAGAAGCTTTCTGAGAAACTGCTCTGTGTTCTGTTAATTCATCTCACAGAGTTACATCTTTCCTTCAAGAAGCCTTTCGCTAAGGCTGTTCTTGTGGAATTGGCAAAGGATATTTGAAAGCCCATAGAGGGCTATGGTGAAAAGGAAATATATTCCGCTCAAAACTGGAAAGAAGCTTTCTGAGAAACTGCTCTGTGTTCTCTTAATTCATCTCACAGAGTTACATCTTTCCCTTCAAGAAGCCTTCGCTAAGGCTGTTCTTGTGGAATTGGCAAAGGATATTTGGAAGCCCATAGAGGCTATGGTGAAAAGGAAATATCTTCCGTTCAAAACTGGAAAGAAGCTTTCTGAGAAACTGCTCTGTGTTCTGTTAATTCATCTCACAGAGTTACATCTTTCCTTCAAGAAGCCTTTCGCTAAGGCTGTTCTTGTGGAATTGGCAAAGGATATTTGGAAGACCATAGAGGTCTATTTAGAAAAGGAAATATCTTCCGCTCAAAACTGGAAAGAAGCTTGAGAAACTGCTCTGTGTTCTGTTAATTCATCTCACAGAGTTACATCTTTCCCTTCAAGAAGCCTTCGCTAAGGCTGTTCTTGTGGAATTGGCAAAGTGATATTTGGAAGCCCATAGAGGGCTATGGTGAAAAAGGAAATATCTTCCGCTCAAAACTGGAAAGAAGCTTGAGAAACTGCTCTGTGTTCTGTTAATTCATCTCACAGAGTTACATCTTTCCCTTCAAGAAGCCTTCGCTAAGGCTGTTCTTGTGGAATTGGGAAAGGATATTTGGAAGCCCATAGATGGCTATGGTGAAAAGGAAATATCTTCCGCTCAAACAGGAAAGAAGCTTCCTGAGAAACTGCTCTGTGTTCTCTTAATTCATCTCACAGAGTTACATCTTTCCTTGAAAAGGCCTTTCGCTAAGGCTGTTCTTGTGGAATTGGCAAAGGATATTTGAAGCCCATAGAGGGCTATGGTGAAAAGGAAATATCTTCCGTTCAAAACTGGAAAGAAGCTTTCTGAGAAACTGCTCTGTGTTCTGTTAATTCATCTCACAGAGTTACATCTTTCCCTTCAAGAAGCCTTCGCTAAGGCTGTTCATGTGGAATTGGCAAAGAGATATTTGGAAGCCCATAGAGGGCTAAGGTGAAAAAGGAAATATCTTCCGTTCAAAACTGGAAAGAAGCTTTCTGAGAAACTGCTCTGTGATTTGTTAATTCATCTCACAGAGTTACATCTTTCCCTTCAAGAAGCCTTTCGCTAAGGCTGTTCTTGTGGAATTGGCAAAGTGGATATTTGGAAGCCCATAGAGGTCTATGGTGAAAAGGAAATATCTTCCGTTCAAAACTGGAAAGAAGCTTTCTGAGAAACTGCTCTGTGTTCTGTTAATTCATCTCACAGAGTTACATCTTTCCCTTCAAGAAGCCTTCGCTAAGGCTGTTCTTGTAGAATTGGCAAAGGATATTTGGAAGCCCATAGAGGGCTATGGTGAAAAAGGAATTATCTTCCGCTCAAAACTGGAAAGAAGCTTTCTGAGAAACTGCTCTGTTCTATTAATTCATCTCACAGAGTTACATTTTTCCCTTCAAGAACCTTTCGTAAGGCTGTTCTTGTGGAATTGGCAAGTGATATTTGGAAGCCCATAGAGGCTATGGTGAAAAGGAAATATCTTCTGTTCAAAACTGGAAAGAAGCTTTCTGAGAAACTGCTCTGTGTTCTGTTAATTCATCCTCACAGAGTTACATCTTTCCCTTCAAGAAGCCTTTCGCTAAGCCTGATCTTGTGGAATTGGCAAAGGATATTTGGAAGCCCATAGAGGCTACGGTGAAAAAGGAAATATCTTCCGTCAAAACTGGAAAGAAGCTTTCTGAGAAACTGCTCTGTGTTCTGTTAATTCATCTCACAGAGTTACATCTTTCCTTCAAGAAGCCTTTCGCTAAGGCTGTTCTTGTGGAATTGGCAAAGGATATTTGAAGCCCACAGATCTCTATTGTGAAAAGGAAATATCTTCCGCTCAAAACTGGAAAGAAGCTTCCTGAGAAACTGCTCTGTGTTCTGTTAATTCATCTCACAGAGTTACATCTTTCCCTTGAAAAGGCCTTCGCTAAGGCTGCTCTTGTGGAATTGGCAAAGGATATTTGAAGCCCATAGAGGGCTATGGTGAAAAAGGAAATATCTTCCGCTCAAAACTGGAAAGAAGCTTGAGAAACTGCTCTATGTTCTGTTAATTCATCTCACAGAGTTACATCTTTCCTTCAAGAAGCCTTTCGCTAAGGCTGTGTCTTGTGGAATTGGCAAAGGATATTTGGAAGCCCATAGAGGGCTATGGTGAAAAGGAAATATCTTCCGTTCAAAACTGGAAAGAAGCTTTCTGAGAAACTGCTCTGTGTTCTGTTAATTCATCTCACAGAGATACATCTTTCCTTCAAGAATCCTTCGCTAAGGCTGTTCTTGTGGAATGGGCAAAGTGATATTTGGAAGCCCATAGAGGGCTATGGTGAAAAGGAAATATCTTCCGCTTCAAAACTGGAAAGAAGCTTGAGAAACTGCTCTGTGTTCTGTTAATTCATCTCACAGAGTTACATCTTTCCTTCAAGAAGCCTTCGCTAAGGCTGTTCTTGTGGAATTGGGAAAGGATATTTGGAAGCCCATAGAGGCTATGGTGAAAAGGAAATATCTTCCGCTCAAAACTGGAAAGAAGCTTGAGAAACTGCTCTGTGTTCTGTTAATTCATCTCACAGAGTTACATCTTTCCCTTCAAGAAGCCTTTCGCTAAGGCTGTTCTTGTGGAATTGGCAAAGGATATTTGGAAGCCCATAGAGGGCTATGGTGAAAAGGAAATATCTTCCGCTCAAAACTGGAAAGAAGCTTTCTGAGAAACTGCTCTGTGTTCTGTTAATTCATCTCACAGAGTTACATCTTTCCCTTCAAGAAGCCTTCGCTAAGGCTGTTCATGTGGAATTGGCAAAGGATATTTGGAAGCCCATAGAGGGCTATGGTGAAAAGGAAATATCTTCCGTTCAAAACTGGAAAGAAGGTTCCTGAGAAACTGCTCTGTGTTCTGTTAATTCATCTCACAGAGTTACATCTTTCCCTTCAAGAAGCCTTCGCTAAGGTTGTTCTTGTGGAATTGGCAAAGCGATATTTGGAAGCCCATAGAGGGCTATGGTGAAAAAGGAAATATCTTCCGTTGAAAACTGGAAAGAAGCTTGAGAAACTGCTCTGTGTTCTGTTAATTCATCTCACAGAGTTACATCTTTCCTTCAAGAAGCCTTTCGCTAAGGCTGTTCTTGTGGAATTGGCAAAGTGATATTTGGAAGCCCATAGAGGGCTATGGAGAAAAAGGAAATATCTTCCGCTCAAAACTGGAAAGAAGCTTGAGAAACTGCTCTGTGTTCTTAATTCATCTCACAGAGTTACATCTTTCCCTTCAAGAAGCCTTTCGCTAAGGCTGTTCTTGTGGAATTGGCAAAGCGATATTTGGAAGCCCATAGAGGGCTATGGTGAAAAGGAAATATCTTCCGCTCAAAACTGGAAAGAAGCTTTCTGAGAAACTGCTCTGTGTTCTGTTAATTCATCTCACAGAGTTACATCTTTCCTTCAAGAAGCCTTCGCTAAGGCTGTTCTTTTGGAATTGGCAAAGGATATTTGGAAGCCCATAGAGGGCTATGGTGAAAAGGAAATATCTTCCGCTCAAAACTGGAAAGAAGCTTTCTGAGAAACTGCTCTGTGTTCTGTTAATTCATCTCACAGAGTTACATCTTTCCCTTCAAGAAGTTTTCGCTAAGGCTGTTCTTGTGGAATTGGCAAAGGATATTTGGAAGCCCATAGAGGGCTATGGAGAAAAAGGAAATATCTTCCGCTCAAAACTGGAAAGAAGCTTGAGAAACTGCTCTGTGTTCTGTTAATTCATCTCACAGAGTTACATCTTTCCCTTCAAGTTTTCGCTAAGGCTGTTCTTGTGGAATTGGCAAAGGATATTTGGAAGCCCATAGAGGGCTATGGTGAAAAAGGAAATATCTTCCGCTCAAAACTGGAAAGAAGCTTTCTGAGAAACTGCTCTGTGTTCTGTTAATTCATCTCACAGAGTTACATCTTTCTTCAAGAAGCCTTTCGCTAAGGCTGTTCTTGTGGAATTGGCAAAGTGGTATTTGGAAGCCCTTAGAGGGCTATGGTGAAAAAGGAAATATCTTCCGCTCAAAACTGGAAAGAAGCTGAGAAACTGCTCTGTGTTCTGTTAATTCATCTCACAGAGTTACATCTTTCCCTTCAAAAGCCTTTCGCTAAGGCTGTTCTTGTGGAATTGGCAAGGATATTTAGCCCATAGAGGGCTAAGGTGAAAAAGGAAATATCTTCCGCTCAAAACTGGAAAGAAGCTTGAGAAACTGCTCTGTGTTCTGTTAATTCATCTCACAGAGTTACATCTTTCCCTTCAAGAAGCCTTTCGCTAAGGCTGTTCTTGTGGAATTGGCAAAGGATATTTGGAAGCCCATAGAGGGCTATGGTGAAAAAGGAAATTCCGTCAAAACTGGAAAGAAGCTTCTGAGAAACTGCTCTGTGTTCTGTTAATTCATCTCACAGAGTTACATCTTTCCCTTCAAAGCCTTTCGCTAAGGCTGTTCTTGTGGAATTGGCAAAGGATATTTGAAGCCCATAGAGGCTATGGTGAAAAGGAAATATCTTCCGCTCAAAACTGGAAAGAAGCTTGAGAAACTGCTCTGTGTTCTGTTAATTCATCTCACAGAGTTACATCTTTCCCTTCAAGAAGCCATTCGCTAAGGCTGTTCTTGTGGAATTGGCAAAGGATATTTGGAAGCCCATAGAGGGCTATGGTGAAAAAGGAAATATCTTCCGCTCAAAACTGGAAAGAAGCTTGAGAAACTGCTCTGTGTTCTGTTAATTCATCTCACAGAGTTACATCTTTCCTTCAAGAAGCTCGCTAAGGCTGTTCTTGTGGAATTGGCAAAGGATATTTGGAAGCCCATAGAGGGCTATGGTGAAAAGGAAATATCTTCCGCTCAAAACTGGAAAGAAGCTTTCTGAGAAACTGCTCTGTGTTCTCTTAATTCATCTCACAGAGTTACATCTTTCCTTCAAAAGCCTTTCGCTAAGGCTGTTCTTGTGGAATTGGCAAAGGATATTTGGAAGCCCATAGAGGGCTATGGTTAAAAAGGAAATATCTTCCTTGAAAACTGGAAAGAAGCTTTCTGAGAAACTGCTCTGTGTTCTGTCAATTCATGTCACAGAGTTACATCTTTCCCTTCAAGAAGCCTTTCGCTAAGGCTGTTCTTGTGGAATTGGCAAAGGATATTTGGAAGCCCATAGAGGGCTATGGTGAAAAGGAAATATCTTCCGTCAAAACTGGAAAGAAGCTTGAGAAACTGCTCTGTGTTCTGTTAATTCATCTCACAGAGTTACATCTTTCCTTAAGAAGCCTTTCGCTAAGGCTGTTCTTGTGGAATTGGCAAAGGATGATTTGAAGCCCATAGAGGGCTATGGTGAAAAAGGAAATATCTTCCGCTCAAAACTGGAAAGAAGCTTTCTGAGAAACTGCTCTGTGTTCTGTTAATTCATTTCACAGAGTTACATCTTTCCTTCAAGAAGCCTTTCGCTAAGGCTGTTCTTGTGGAATTGGCAAGTGATATTTGGAAGCCCATAGAGGGCTATGGTGAAAAGGAAATATCTTCCGTTGAAAACTGGAAAGAAGCTTTCTGAGAAACTGCTCTGTGTTCTGTTAATTCATCTCACAGAGTTACATCTTTCCCTTCAAGAAGCCTTTCGCTAAGGCTGTTCTTGTGAATTGGCAAAGGATATTTGGAAGCCCATAGAGGGCTATGGTGAAAAGGAAATATCTTCAAAACTGGAAAGAAGCTTGAGAAACTGCTCTGTGTTCTGTTAATTCATCTCACAGAGTTACATCTTTCCCTTCAAGAAGCCTTTCGCTAAGGCTGTTCTTGTGGAATTGGCAAAGGATATTTGGAAGCCCATAGATGGCTATGGTGAAAAGGAAATATCTTCCGTTCAAAACTGGAAAGAAGCTTTCTGAGAAACTGCTCTGTGTTCTGTTAATTCATCTCACAGAGTTACATCTTTCCTTCAAGAAGCCTTTCGCTAAGGCTGTTCTTGTGGAATTGGCAAAGGATATTTGGAAGCCCATAGAGGGCTATGGTGAAAAGGAAATATCTTCCGTTCAAAACTGGAAAGAAGCTTTCTGAGAAACTGCTCTGTGTTCTCTGTTAATTCATCTCACAGAGTTACATCTTTCCCTTCAAGAAGCCTTTCGCTAAGGCTGTTCTTGTGGAATTGGCAAGGATATTTGGAAGCCCATAGAGGGCTATGGTGAAAAGGAAATATCTTCTGTCAAAACTGGAAAGAAGCTTTCTGAGAAACTGCTCTGTGTTCTGTTAATTCATCTCACAGAGTTACATCTTTCCTTCAAAAGCCTTTCGCTAAGGCTGTTCTTGTGGAATTGGCAAAGGATATTTGGAAGCCCATAGAGGGCTATGGTGAAAAAGGAAATATCTTCCGCTCAAAACTTGGAAAGAAGCTTTCTGAGAAACTGCTCTGTGTTCTGTTAATTCATCTCACAGATTACATCTTTCTTCAAGAAGCCTTTCGCTAAGGCTGTTCTTGTGGAATTGGCAAAGTGGATATTTGGAAGCCCATAGAGGGCTATGGTGAAAAAGGAAATATCTTCCGCTCAAAACTGGAAAGAAGCTTGAGAAACTGCTCTGTGTTCTGTTAATTCATCTCAAAGAGTTACATCTTTCCCTTCAAGAAGCCTTCGCTAAGGCTGTTCTTGTGGAATTGGCAAAGGATATTTGGAAGCCCATAGGGCTATGGTGAAAAGGAAATATCTTCGCTCAAAACTGGAAAGAAGCTTGAGAAACTGCTCTGTGTTCTGTTAATTCATCTCACAGAGTTACATCTTTCCTTCAAGAAGCCTTTCGCTAAGGCTGTTCTTGTGGAATTGGCAAAGGATATTTGGAAGCCCATAGAGGGCTATGGTTAAAAAGGAAATATCTTCCGCTCAAAACTGGAAAGAAGCTTTCTGAGAAACTGCTCTGTGTTCTGTCAATTCATGTCACAGAGTTACAACTTTCCCTTCAAGAAGCCTTTCGCTAAGGCTGTTCTTGTGGAATTGGCAAAGGATATTTGGAAGCCCATAGAGGGCTATGGTGAAAAAGGAAATATCTTCCGCTTCAAAACTGGAAAGAAGCTTTCTGAGAAACTGCTCTGTGTTCTGTTAATTCATCTCACAGAGTTACATCTTTCCTCTTCAAGAAGCCTTTCGCTAAGGCTGTTCTTGTGGAATTGGCAAAGGATATTTGGAAGCCCATAGAGGGCTATGGTGAAAAAGGAAACATCTTCCGTTCAAAACTGGAAAGAAGCTTTCTGAGAAACTGCTCTGTGTTCTCTTAATTCATCTCACAGAGTTACATCTTTCCTTCAAGAAGCCTTTCGCTAAGGCTGTTCTTGTGGAATTGGCAAAGGATATTTGGAAGCCCATAGAGGGCTATGGAAAAAGGAAATATCTTCCGCTCAAAACTGGAAAGAAGCTTGAGAAACTGCTCTGTGTTCTGTTAATTCATCTCACAGAGTTACATCTTTCCTTCAAGAAGCCTTTCGCTAAGGCTGTTCTTGTGGAATTGGCAAAGGATATTTGGAAGCCCATAGAGGGCTATGGTGAAAAAGGAAATATCTTCCGCTCAAAACTGGAAAGAAGCTTTCTGAGAAACTGCTCTGTGTTCTGTTAATTCATCTCACAGAGTTACATCTTTCCCTTCAAGAAGCCTTCGCTAAGGCTGTTCTTGTGGAATTGGCAAAGGATATTTGGAAGCCCATAGAGGGCTATGGTGAAAAGGAAATATCTTCCGCTCAAAACTGGAAAGAAGCTTTCTGAGAAACTGCTCTGTGTTCTGTTAATTCATCTCACAGAGTTACATCTTTCCTCTCAGTTTCCTGCTAAGGCTGTTCTTGTGGAATTGGCAAAGGATATTTGGAAGCCCATAGAGGGCTAGGTGAAAAAGGAAATATCTTCCGTTCAAAACTGGAAAGAAGCTTTCTGAGAAACTGCTCTGTGTTCTGTTAATTCATCTCACAGAGTTACATCTTTCTCCTCAAGAAGCCTTTCGCTAAGGCTGTTCTTGTGGAATTGGCAAAGGATATTTGAAGCCCATAGAGGGCTATGGTGAAAAGGAAATATCTTCCGCTCAAAACTGGAAAGAAGCTTTCTGAGAAACTGCTCTATGTTCTGTTAATTCATCTCACAGAGTTACATCTTTCCCTTCAAGCCTTTCGCTAAGGCTGTTCTTGTGGAATTGGCAAAGGATATTTGGAAGCCCATAGAGGGCTATTGAGAAAAGGATATATCTTCCGTCTCAAAACTGGAAAGAAGCTTTCTGAGAAACTGCTCTGTGTTCTGTTAATTCATCTCACAGAGTTACATTTTCTCTTTCAAAAGCCTTTCGCTAAGGCTGTTCTTGTGGAATTGGCAAAGGATATTTAGCCCATAGAGGTCTATTGTGAAAAGGAAATATCTTCCGCTCAAAACTGGAAAGAAGCTTTCTGAGAAACTGCTCTGTGTTCTCTTAATTCATCTCACAGAGTTACATCTTTCCTTCAAGAAGCCTTCGCTAAGGCTGTTCTTGTGGAATTGGCAAAGGATATTTGGAAGCCCATAGAGGGCTATGGTGAAAAGGAAATATCTTCCGTTCAAAACTGGAAAGAAGCTTGAGAAACTGCTCTGTGATCTGTTAATTCATCTCACAGAGTTACATCTTTCCTTCAAGAAGCCTTTCGCTAAGGCTGTTCTTGTGGAATTGGCAAAGGATATTTGGAAGCCCATAGAGGGCTATGGTGAAAAGGAAATATCTTCCGCTCAAAACTGGAAAGAAGCTTTCTGAGAAACTGCTCTGTGTTCTTTTAATTCATCTCACAGAGTTACATCTTTCCTTCAAGAAGCCTTCGCTAAGGCTGTTCTTGGAATTGGCAAAGGATATTTGGAAGCCCATAGAGGGCTATGGTGAAAAGGAAATATCTTCCGTTCAAAACTGGAAAGAAGCTTTCTGAGAAACTGCTCTGTGTTCTGTTAATTCATCTCACAGAGTTACATCTTTCTCCTCAAGAAGCCTTTCGCTAAGGCTGTTCTTGTGGAATTGCAAAGGATATTTGAAGCCCATAGAGGGCTATGGTGAAAAAGGAACTATCTTCCGTTCAAAACTGGAAAGAAGCTTGAGAAACTGCTCTGTGTTCTCTTAATTCATCTCACAGAGTTACATCTTTCCCTTCAAGAAGCCTTTCGCTAAGGCTGTTCTGTGGAATTGGCAAAGGATATTTAGAAGCCCATAGAGGGCTATGGTGAAAAAGGAAATATCTTCCGCTCAAAACTGGAAAGAAGCTTTCTGAGAAACTGCTCTGTTCTGTTAATTCATCTCACAGAGTTACATCTTTCCCTTCAAAAGTTTTCGCTAAGGCTGTTCTTGTGGAATTGGCAAAGCGGATATTTGGAAGCCCATAGAGGGCTATGGTGAAAAGGATATATCTTCCGTTCAAACACTGGAAAGAAGCTTGAGAAACTGCTCTGTGTTCTGTTAATTCATCTCAGAGAGTTACATCTTTCCTTCAAGAAGCCTTTCGCTAAGGCTGTTCTTGTGGAATTGGCAAAGGATATTTGAAGCCCATAGAGGGCTATTGTGAAAAAGGAAATATCTTCCGCTCAAACAGGAAAGAAGCTTCCTGAGAAACTGCTCTGTGTTCTGTTAATTCATCTCACAGAGTTACATCTTTCCTCTGAAAAGGCCTTTCGCTAAGGCTGTTCTTGTGGAATTGGCAAAGGATATTTGGAAGCCCATAGAGGGCTATGGTGAAAAGGAAATATCTTCCGCTCAAAACTGGAAAGAAGCTTTCTGAGAAACTGCCCTGTGTTCTGTTAATTCATCTCACAGAGTTACATCTTTCCTTCAAAAGCCTTTCGCTAAGGCTGTTCTTGTGGAATTGCAAAGTGATATTTGGAAGCCCATAGAGGCTATGGTGAAAAAGGAAATATCTTCCGTTCAAAACTGGAAAGAAGCTTTCTGAGAAACTGCTCTGTGTTCTTTGTTAATTCATCTCACAGAGTTACATCTTTCTTATTAAGCCTTTCGCTAAGGCTGTTCTTCTGGAATTGGAAAGGATATTTGGAAGCCCATAGAGGGCTATGGTGAAAAGGAAATATATTCCGCTTCAAAACTGGAAAGAAGGTTCCTGAGAAACTGCTCTGTGTTCTGTTAATTCATCTCACAGAGTTACATCTTTCCTTCAAGAGCCTTTCTCTAAGGCTGTTCTTGTGGAATTGGCAAAGTGATATTTGGAAGCCCATAGAGGGCTATGGTGAAAAGGAAATATCTTCCGTCAAAACTGGAAAGAAGCTTGAGAAACTGCTCTGTGTTCTGTTAATTCATCTCACAGAGTTACATCTTTCCTTCAAAAGCCATTCGCTAAGGCTGTTCTTGTGGAATTGGCAAAGGATATTTGGAAGCCCATAGAGGGCTATGGTGAAAAAGGAAACATCTTCCGTTCAAAACTGGAAAGAAGCTTTCTGAGAAACTGCTCTGTGTTCTGTTAATTCATTTCTCACAGAGTTACATCTTTCCCTTCAAGTAGCCTTTCGCTAAGGCTGTTCTTGTGGAATTGGCAAAGGATATTTGGAAGCCCATAGAGGGCTATGGTGAAAAAGGAAATATCTTCCGCTCAAAACTGGAAAGAAGCTTTCTGAGAAACTGCTCTGTGTTCTGTTAATTCATCTCACAGAGTTACATCTTTCCTTCAACAACCTTTCGCTAAGGCTGTTCTTGTGGATTGGCAAAGGATATTTGGAAGCCCTTAGAGGGCTATGGTGAAAAAGGAATTATCTTCCGTTAAAACTGGAAAGAAGCTTTCTGAGAAACTGCTCTGTGTTCTGTTAATTCATCTCACAGAGTTACATCTTCCTTTCCTAAGGCTGTTCTTGTGGAATTGGCAAAGGATATTTGGAAGCCCATAGAGGGCTATGGTGAAAAGGAAATATCTTCCGCTCAAAACTGGAAAGAAGCTTTCTGAGAACTCCTCTGTGATGTGTTAATTCATCTCACAGAGTTACATCTTTCCTTCCAGAAGCCTTCGCTAAGGCTGTTCTTCTGGAATTGCAAAGGGATATTTGGAAGCCCATAGAGGGCTATGGTGAAAAGGAAATATCTTCCGCTCAAAACTGGAAAGAAGCTTTCTGAGAAACTGCTCTGTTCTGTTAATTCATCTCACAGAGTTACATCTTTCTCTTCAAGAAGCCTTCGCTAAGGCTGTTCTTGTTGAATTGGCAAAGGATATTTGGAAGCCCATAGAGGGCTATGGTGAAAAAGGAAATATCTTCCGTTGAAAACTGGAAAGAAGCTTTCTGAGAAACTGCTCTGTGTTCTGTTGATTCATCTCACAGAGTTACATCTTTGCCTTCCAGAAGCCTTTCGCTAAGGCTGTTCTTGTGGAATTGGCAAAGGATATTTGGAAGCCCATAGAGGGCTATGGTGAAAAGGAAATATCTTCCGTTGAAAACTGGAAAGAAGCTTTTGAGAAACTGCTCTGTGTTCTGTTAATTCAACTCACAGAGTTACATCTTTCAAGAAGCCTTTCCTTGCTAAGGCTGTTCTTGTGGAATTTGCAAAGGGATATTTGGAAGCCCATAGAGGCTATGGTGAAAAGGAAATATCTTCTGTTCAAAACTGGAAAGAAGCTTTCTGAGAAACTGCTCTGTGTTCTGATTAATTCATCTCACAGAGTTACATCTTTCCTTCAAGAAGCCTTTCGCTAAGGCTGTTCTTGTGGAATTGGCAAGTGATATTTGGAAGCCCATAGAGGGCTATGGGGAAAAGGAAATATCTTCCGTTCAAAACTGGAAAGAAGCTTTCTGAGAAACTGCTCTGTGTTCTGTTAATTCATCTCAAAGACTTACATCTTTCCTTCAAGAAGCCTTTCACTAAGGCTGTTCTTGTGGAATTGGCAAAGGATATTTGGAAGCCCATAGAGGGCTATGGTGAAAAGGAAATATCTTCCATTCAAAACTGGAAAGAAGCTTTCTGAGAAACTGCTCTGTGTTCTGTTAATTCATCTCACAGAGTTACATCTTTCCTTCAAGCAGCCTTCGCTAAGGCTGTTCTTCTGCAATTGGCAAAGTGGTATTTGGAAGCCCCTAGAGGTATGGTGAAAAGGAAATATCTTCCGTTCAAAACTGGAAAGAAGCTTTCTGAGAAACTGCTCTGTGTTCTGTTAATTTATCTCACAGAGTTACATCTTTCCTTCAAGAAGCCTTTCGCTAAGGCTGTTCTTGTGGAATTGGCAAAGGATATTTGGAAGCCCATAGAGGGCTATGGTGAAAAGGAAATATCTTCCGTTCAAAACTGGAAAGAAGCTTTCTGAGAAACTGCTCTGTGTTCTGCTAATTCATCTCACAGAGTTACATCTTTCTCTTCAAGAAGCCTTCGCTAAGGCTGTTCTTGTGGAATTGGCAAAGGATATTTGGAAGCCCATAGATGGCTATGGTGAAAAGGAAATATCTTCCTTTCAAAAAGGAAAGAAGCTTCCTGAGAAACTGCTCTGTGTTCTCTTAATTCATCTCACAGAGTTACATCTTTCCTTGAAAAGGCCTTTCGCTAAGGCTGTTCTTGTGGAATTGGCAAGGGATATTTGGAAGCCATAGAGGGCTATGGTGAAAAGGAAATATCTTCCGTTCAAAACTGGAAAGAAGCTTTCTGAGAAACTGCTCTATGTTCTGTTAATTCATCTCACAGAGTTACATCTTTCCTTCAAGAAGCCTTTCGCTAAGGCTGTTCTTGTGGAATTGGCAAATGGATATTTGGAAGCCCATAGAGGGCTATGGTGAAAAGGAAATATCTTCCGTTCAAAACTGGAAAGAAGCTTTCTGAGAAACTGCTCTGTGTTCTGTTAATTCATCTCACAGAGTTACATCTTTCCTTCAACAACCTTTCGCTAAGGCTGTTCTTGTGGAATTGGCAAGTGATATTTGGAAGCCCTTAGAGGGCTATGGTGAAAAGGAAATATCTTCCGCTCAAAACTGGAAAGAAGCTTTCTGAGAAACTGCTCTGTGATCTGTTAATTCATTTCACAGAGTTACATCTTTCCTTCAAGAAGCCTTTCGCTAAGGCTGTTCTTGTGGAATTGGCAAAGTGATATTTGGAAGCCCATAGAGGGCTATGGTGAAAAGGAAATATCTTCCGTTGAAAACTGAGAAAGAAGCTTTCTGAGAAACTGCTCTGTGTTCTGTTAATTCATCTCACAGAGTTACATCTTTCCTTCACAGCCTTTCGCTAAGGCTGTTCTTGTGGAATTGGCAAAGGATATTTGGAAGCCCATAGAGGGCTATGGTGAAAAAGGAAATATCTTCCGCTTCAAAACTGGAAAGAAGCTTTCTGAGAAACTGCTCTGTGTTCTGTTAATTCATCTCACAGAGTTACATCTTTCCCTTCAAAGCCTTTCGCTAAGGCTGTTGTTGTGGAATTGGCAAAGGATATTTGGAAGCCCATAGAGGGCTATGGTGAAAAGGAAATATCTTCCGTTCAAAACTGGAAAGAAGCTTTCTGAGAAACTGCTCTGTGTTCTGTTAATTCATCTCACAGAGTTACATCTTTCCCTTCAAGAAGCCTTCGCTAAGGCTGTTCTTGTGGAATTGGCAAGCGATATTTGGAAGCCCATAGAGGCTATGGTGAAAAGGAAATATCTTCCGTTCAAAACTGGAAAGAAGCTTTCTGAGAAACTGCCTCTGTGTTCTGTTAATTCATCTCACAGAGTTACATCTTTCCTTCAAGAAGCCTTTCGCTAAGGCTGTTCTTCTGGAATTGGCAAAGGATATTTGGAAGCCCATAGAGGGCTATGGTGAAAAGGAAATATCTTCCGTTCAAAACTGGAAAGAAGCTTTCTGAGAAACTGCTCTGTGTTCTGTTAATTCATCACACAGTTACATCTTTCCTTCAAGAAGTCTTTCGCTAAGGCTGTTCTTGTGGAATTGGCAAAGGATATTTGGAAGCCCATAGAGGGCTATGGTGAAAAAGGAAATATCTTCCGTTCAAAACTGGAAAGAAGCTTTCTGAGAAACTGCTCTGTGTTCTGTTAATTCATCTCACAGAGTTACATCTTTCCTTCAAGAAGCCTTTCGCTAAGGCTGTTCTTTTGGAATTGGCAAGGATATTTGGAAGCCCATAGAGGGCTATGGTGAAAAGGATATCTTCCGTTCAAAACTGGAAAGAAGCTTTCTGAGAAACTGCTCTGTGTTCTGTTAATTCATCTCACAGAGTTACATCTTTCCCTTCAACCCTTCGCTAAGGCTGTTCTTGTGGAATTGGCAAAGTGATATTTGGAAGCCCATAGAGGGCTATGGTGAAAAGGAAATATCTTCCGTTCAAAACTGGAAAGAAGCTTTCTGAGACTGCTCTGTGTTCTCTTAATTCATCTCACAGAGTTACATCTTTCCTTCAAGAAGCCTTTCGCTAAGGCTGTTCTTGTGGAATTGGCAAGGGATATTTGGAAGCCCATAGAGGGCTATGGTGAAAAAGGAAATATCTTCCGTTCAAAACTGGAAAGAAGCTTTCTGAGAACTCTGTGATGTGTTAATTCATCTCACAGAGTTACATCTTTCCTTCAGAAGCCTTTCGCTAAGGCTGTTCTTCTGGAATTGCAAAGGGATATTTGGAAGCCCATAGAGGCTATGGTGAAAAGGAAATATCTTCCGCTTCAAAACTGGAAAGAAGCTTTCTGAGAAAGTGCTCTGTGTTCTGTTAATTCATCTCACAGAGTTACATCTTTCCCTTCAAGAAGCCTTTCGCTAAGGCTGTTCTTGTTGAATTTGCAAAGTGATATTTGGAAGCCCATAGAGGGCTATGGAGAAAAAGGAAATATGTTCCGTTGAAAACTGGAAAGAAGCTTTCTGAGAAACTGCTCTGTGTTCTCTTAATTCATCTCACAGAGTTACATCTTTCCCTTCAAGAAGCCTTTCGCTAAGGCTGTTCTTGTGGAATTGGCAAAGGGATATTTGGAAGCCCATAGAGGGCTATGGTGAAAAAGGAAATATCTTCCGTTCAAAACTGGAAAGAAGCTTTCTGAGAAACTGCTCTGTGTTCTGTTAATTCATCTCACAGAGTTACATCTTTCCCTTCAAGAAGCCTTTCGCTAAGGCTCTTGTTGTGGAATTGGCAAAGTGATATTTGGAAGCCCATAGAGGGCTATGGTGAAAAAGGAAATATCTTCCGTTCAAAACTGGAAAGAAGCTTTCTGAGAAACTGCTCTGTGTTCTCTTAATTCATCTCACAGAGTTACATCTTTCCCTTCAAGAAGCCTTTCGCTAAGGCTGTTCTTGAGGAATTGGCAAAGTGATATTTGGAAGCCCATAGAGGGCTATGGTGAAAAAGGAAATATCTTCCGTTCAAAACTGGAAAGAAGCTTTCTGAGAAACTCCTCTGTGATGTGTTAATTCATCTCACAGAGTTACATCTTTCCCTTCAAGAAGCCTTTCGCTAAGGCTGTTCTTCTGGAATTGGCAAAGGGATATTTGGAAGCCCATAGAGGGCTATGGTGAAAAGGAAATATCTTCCGTTCAAAACTGGAAAGAAGCTTTCTGAGAAACTGCTCTGTGTTCTGTTAATTCATCTCACAGAGTTACATCTTTCCTTCAAGAAGCCTTCGCTAAGGCTGTTCTTGTTGAATTTGCAAAGTCATATTTGGAAGCCCATAGAGGGCTATGGAGAAAAAGGAAATATGTTCCGTTGAAAACTGGAAAGAAGCTTTCTGAGAAACTGCTCTGTGTTCTGTTAATTCATCTCACAGAGTTACATCTTTCCTTCAAGAAGCCTTTCGCTAAGGCTGTTCTTGTGGAATTGGCAAAGGATATTTGGAAGCCCATAGAGGGCTATGGTGAAAAAGGAAATATCTTCCGTTCAAAACTGGAAAGAAGCTTTTGAGAAACTGCTCTGTGTTCTGTTAATTCATCTCACAGAGTTACATCTTTCCTTCAAGAAGCCTTTCGCTAAGGCTGTTCTTGTGGAATTGCAAAGGATATTTGGAAGCCCATAGAGGGCTATGGTGAAAAAGGAAATATCTTCTGTTCAAAACTGGAAAGAAGCTTTCTGAGAAACTGCTCTATGTTCTGTTAATTCATCTCACAGAGTTACATCTTTCCTTCAAGAAGCCTTTCGCTAAGGCTGTTCTTGTGGAATTGGCAAAGGATATTTGGAAGCCCATAGGGCTATGGTGAAAAGGGATATATCTTCCGTTCAAAACTGGAAAGAAGCTTTCTGAGAAACTGCTCTGTGTTCTGTTAATTCATCTCACAGAGTTACATCTTTCCTTCAAGAAGCCTTTCGCTAAGGCTGTTCTTGTGGAATTGGCAAAGTGATATTTGGAAGCCCTTAGAGGGCTATGGTGAAAAGGAAATATCTTCCGTTCAAAACTGGAAAGAAGCTTTCTGAGAAACTGCTCTGTGATTTGTTAATTCATCTCACAGAGTTACATCTTTCCTTCAAGAAGCCTTTCGCTAAGGCTGTTCTTCTGCAATTGGCAAGTGGTATTTGGAAGCCCCTAGAGGCTATGGTGAAAAAATATCTTCCGTTCAAAACTGGAAAGAAGCTTTCTGAGAAACTCCTCTGTGATGTGTTAATTCATCTCACAGAGTTACATCTTTCCCTTCAAAAGCCTTTCGCTAAGGCTGTTCTTCTGCAATTGGCAAAGTGATATTTGGAAGCCCCTAGAGGCTATGGTGAAAAAATATCTTCCGTTCAAAACTGGAAAGAAGCTTTCTGAGAAACTGCTCTGTGTTCTGTTAATTCATCTCACAGAGTTACATCTTTCCTTCAAGAAGCCTTTCGCTAAGGCTGTTCTTGTGGAATTGGCAAAGGATATTTGGAAGCCCATAGAGGGCTATGGTGAAAAAATATCTTCCGTTCAAAACTGGAAAGAAGCTTTCTGAGAAACTGCTCTGTGTTCTGTTAATTCATCTCAGAGTTACATCTTTCTCTTCAAGAAGCCTTCGCTAAGGCTGTTCTTGTGGAAATGGCAAAGGATATTTGGAAGCCCATAGATGGCTATGGTGAAAAGGAAATATCTTCCTTTCAAACAGGAAAGAAGCTTGAGAAACTGCTCTGTGTTCTGTTAATTCATCTCACAGAGTTACATCTTTCCCTTCAAGAAGCCTTTCGCTAAGGCTGTTCTTGTGGAATTGGCAAAGGATATTTGGAAGCCCATAGAGGGCTATGGTGAAAAGGAAATATCTTCCGCTCAAAACTGGAAAGAAGCTTTCTGAGAAACTGCTCTGTGTTCTGTTAATTCATCTCACACAGTTACATCTTTCCCTTCAAAAGCCTTTCGCTAAGGCTGTTCTTGAGGAATTGGCAAAGTGATATTTGGAAGCCCATAGAGGGCTATGGTGAAAAGGAAATATCTTCCGTTCAAAACTGGAAAGAAGCTTTCTGAGAAACTGCTCTGTGATGTGTTAATTCATCTCACAGAGTTACATCTTTCCTTCAGAAGCCTTTCGCTAAGGCTGTTCTTCTGGAATTGGCAAAGGATATTTGGAAGCCCATAGAGGGCTATGGTGAAAAGGAAATATCTTCCGTTCAAAACTGGAAAGAAGCTTTCTGAGAAACTGCTCTGTGTTCTGTTAATTCATCTCACAGAGTTACATCTTTCCTTCAAAAGCCTTTCGCTAAGGCTGTTCTTGTGGAATTGGCAAAGGATATTTGGAAGCCCATAGAGGGCTATGGTGAAAAGGAAATATCTTCCGTTCAAAACTGGAAAGAAGCTTGAGAAACTGCTCTGTGTTCTGTTAATTCATCTCAGAGTTACATCTTTCCTTCGAAGCCTTCGCTAAGGCTCTTGTTGTGGAATTGGCAAAGTGATATTTGGAAGCCCATAGAGGCTATGGTGAAAAGGAAATATCTTCCGCTCAAAACTGGAAAGAAGTTTTCTGAGAAACTGCTCTGTGTTCTCTTAATTCATCTCACAGAGTTACATCTTTCTCTTCAAGAAGCCTTTCGCTAAGGCTGTTCTTGTGGAATTGGCAAAGTGATATTTGGAAGCCCATAGAGGGCTATGGTGAAAAGGAAATATCTTCCGCTCAAAACTGGAAAGAAGCTTTCTGAGAAACTACTCTGTGTTCTGTTAATTCATCTCACAGAGTTACATCTTTCCTTCAAGAAGCCTTCGCTAAGGCTGTTCTTCTGGAATTTGCAAAGGGATATTTGGAAGCCAATAGAGGGCTATGGTGAAAAGGAAATATCTTCCGTTCAAAACTGGAAAGAAGCTTGAGAAACTGCTCTGTGTTCTGTTAATTCATCTCAAAGAGTTACATCTTTCCTTCAAGAAGCCTTCGCTAAGGCTGTTCTTGTGGAATTGGCAAAGTGATATTTGGAAGCCCCTAGAGGGCTATGGTGAAAAGGAAATATCTTCCGCTCAAAACTGGAAAGAAGCTTGAGAAACTGCTCTGTGTTCTGTTAATTCATCTCACAGAGTTACATCTTTCCTTCAAGTTTTCATAAGGCTGTTCTTGTGGAATTGGCAAAGGATATTTGGAAGCCCATAGAGGGCTACGGTGAAAAGGAAATATCTTCCGTTGAAAACTGGAAAGAAGCTTTCTGAGAAACTGCTCTGTGTTCTGTTAATTCAACTCACAGAGTTACATCTTTCCTTCAAGAAGCCTTTCGCTAAGGCTGTTCTTGTGGAATTGGCAAAGGATATTTGGAAGCCCATAGAGGGCTATGGTGAAAAGGAAATATCTTCTGTTCAAAACTGGAAAGAAGCTGAGAAACTGCTCTGTGTTCTGATAATTCATCTCACAGAGTTACATCTTTTCCTTCGCTAAGGCTGTTCTTGTGGAATTGGCAAAGTGATATTTAGAATCCCATAGAGGGCTATGTTGAAAAGGAAATAACTTCCGTTCAAAACTGGAAAGAAGCTTGAGAAACTGCTCTGTGTTCTGTTAATTCATCTCACAGAGTTACATCTTTCCTTCAAGAAGCCTTTCGCTAAGGCTGTTCTTGTGAATTGGCAAAGGATATTTGGAAGCCCATAGAGGGCTATGGTGAAAAGGAAATATCTTCCGTTCAAAACTGGAAAGAAGCTTTCTGAGAAACTGCTCTGTGTTCTCTTAATTCATCTCACAGAGTTACATCTTTCCCTTGAAAAGGCCTTTCGCTAAGGCTGTTCTTGTGAATTGGCAAAGGATATTTAGAATCCCATAGAGGCTATGGTGAAAAGGAAATATCTTCCGTTCAAAACTGGAAAGAAGCTTGAGAAACTGCTCTATGTTCTGTTAATTCATCTCACAGAGTTACATCTTTCCCTTCAAGAAGCCTTTCGCTAAGGCTGTTCTTGTGTAATTGGCAAAGTGATATTTGGAAGCCCATAGAGGGCTATGGGGAACAGGATATATCTTCCGTTCAAAACTGGAAAGAAGCTTGAGAAACTGCTCTGTGTTCTGTTAATTCATCTCACATAGTTACATCTTTCCCTTCAAGAAGCCTTTCTAAGGCTGTTCTTGTGGAATTAGCAAAGTGATATTTGGAAGCCCATAGAGGGCTATGGTGAAAAGGAAATATCTTCCGTTCAAAACTGGAAAGAAGCTTGAGAAACTGCTCTGTGATTTGTTAATTCATCTCACAGAGTTACATCTTTCCTTCAAGAAGCCTTCGCTAAGGCTGTTCTTCTGGAATTTGCAAAGGATATTTGGAAGCCCCTAGAGGTCTATGGTGAAAAACAAAATATCTTCCGTTCAAAACTGGAAAGAAGCTTTCTGAGGAACTCCTCTGTGATGTGTTAATTCATCTCAAAGAGTTACATCTTTCCCTTCCAGAAGCCTTTCGCTAAGGCTGTTCTTGTAGAATTGGCAAAGGGATATTTGGAAGCCCATAGAGGGCTATGGTCAAAAAGGAAATATCTTCCGTTCAAAACTGGAAAGAAGCTTTCTGAGAAACTGCTCTGTGTTCTGTTAATTCATCTCACAGAGTTACATCTTTCCCTTCAAGAAGCCTTTCTCTAAGGCTCTTCTTGTGGAATTGGCAAAAGGATATTTGGAAGACCATAGAGGTCTATTTAGAAAAAGGAAATATCTTCCGTTCAAAACCGGAAAGAAGCTTTCTGAGAAACTGCTCTGTGTTCTGTTAATTCATCTCACAGAGTTACATCTTTCCCTTCAAAAGCCTTTCGCTAAAGCTGTTCTTGTGGAATTAGCAAAGGATATTTGGAAGCCCATAGAGGGCTATGGTGAAAAGGAAATATCTTCCGTTCAAAACTGGAAAGAAGCTTTCTGAGAAACTGCTATGTGTTCTGTTAATTCATTTCACAGAGTTACATCTTTCCCTTCAAGAAGCCTTTCGCTAAGGCTGTTCTTGTGGAATTGGCAAAGTGATATTTGGAAGCCCATAGAGGGCTATGGTGAAAAAGGAAATATCTTCCGTTGAAAACTAGAAAGAAGCTTTCTGAGAAACTGCTCTGTGTTCTGTTAATTGATCTCAGAGTTACATCTTTCCTTCAAGAAGCCTTTCGCTAAGGCTGTTCTTGTGAATTGGCAAAGGATATTTGGAAGCCCATAGAGGGCTATTTTGAAAAAGGAAATATCTTCCGTTCAAAACTGTAAAGAAGCTTTCTGAGAAACTGCTCTGTGTTCTGTTAATTCATCTCACAGAGTTACATCTTTCCCTTCAAGAAGCCTTTCGCTAAGGCTGTTCTTGTGCAACTGGCAAAGTGATATTTGGAAGCCCATAGTGGGCTATGGTGAAAAAGGAAATATCTTACGTTCAAAACTGGAGAGAAGCTTTCTGAGAAACTGCTCTGTGTTCTGTTAATTCATCTCACAGAGTTACATCTTTAACTTCAAGAAGCCTTTCGCTAAGGCTGTTCTTGTGGAATTGGCAAAGTGGTGTTTGGAAGCCCCTAGAGGGCTATGGTGAAAAAGGAAATATGTTCCGTTCAAAACTGGAAAGAAGCTTTCTGAGAAACTGCTCTGTGTTCTGTTAATTCATCTCACAGAGTTACATCTTTCCCTTTAAGAAGCCTTTCGCTAAGGCTGTCCTTGTGGAATTGGCAAAGGGATATTTGAAAGCCCATAGAGCGCTATGGTGAAAAAGGAAATATATTTCGTTCAAAACTGGAAAGAAGGTTTCTGAGAAACTGCTCTGTGTTCTCTTAATTCATCTCACAGAGTTACATCTTTCCCTTCAAGAAGCCTTTCGCTAAGGCTGTTCTTGTGGAATTGGCAAAGCGATATTTGAAAGCCCATAGAGGGCTATGGTAAAAAAGTAAATATCTTCCGTTCAAAACTGGAAAGAAGCTTTCTGAGAAACTGCTCTGTGTTCTGTTAATTCATCTCACAGAGTTACATCTTTCCCTTCAAGAAGCCTTTCGCTAAGGCTGTTCTTGTGGAATTGGCAAAGGATATTTGGAAGCCCATAGAGGTCTATGGTGAAAAGGAAATATCTTCCGTTGAAAACTGGAAAGAAGCTTTCTGAGAAACTGCTCTGTGTTCTGTTAATTCATCTCACAGAGTTACATCTTTCCTTCAAAGGCCTTTCGCTAAGGCTGTTCTTTTGGAATTGGCAAAGGATATTTGGAAGCCCATAGAGGGCTATGGTGAAAAGGAAATATCTTCCGCTCAAAACTGGAAAGAAGGTTCCTGGGAAACTGCTCTGTGTTCTGTTAATTCATCTCACACAGTTACATCTTTCCTTTCAAAAGCCTTTCGCTAAGGCTGTTCTTGTGGAATTGGCAAAGGATATTTGGAAGCCCATAGAGGGCTATGGTGAAAAGGAAATATCTTCCTTTGAAAACTGGAAAGAAGCTTGAGAAACTGCTCTGTGTTCTGTTAATTCATCTCACAGAGTTACATCTTTCCCTTCAGAAGCCTTTCGCTAAGGCTGTTCTTGTGGAATTGGCAAAGGATATTTGGAAGCCCATAGAGGGCTATGGTGAAAAAGGAAATATCTTCCGTTCAAAACTGGAAAGAAGCTTTCTGAGAAACTGCTCTATGTTCTGTTAATTCATCTCACAGAGTTACATCTTTCCCTTCAAGCCTTTCGCTAAGGCTGTTCTTGTGGAATTGGCAAAGGATATTTGGAAGCCCATAGAGGGCTATGGTGAAAAGGGAAATATCTTCTGTTCAAAACTGGAAAGAAGCTTTCTGAGAAACTGCTCTGTGTTCTGTTAATTCATCTCACAGAGTTACATCTTTCCCTTCAAGAAGCCTTTCGCTAAGGCTGTTCTTGTGGAATTGGCAAAGTGATATTTGGAAGCCCATAGAGGGCTACGGTGAAAAAGGAAATATCTTCCGTTCAAAACTGAGAGAAGCTTTCTGAGAAACTGCTCTGTGTTCTGTTAATTCATCTCACAGAGATATATCTTTAACTTCAAGAAGCCTTTCGCTAAGGCTGTTCTTGTGGAATTGGCAAAGTGGTATTTGGAAGCCCATAGAGGGCTATGGTGAAAAAGGAAATATCTTCCGTTCAAAACTGGAAAGAAGCTTTCTGAGAAACTGCTCTGTGTTCTGTTAATTCATCTCACAGAGTTACATCTTTCCTTCAAGAAGCCTTTCGCTAAGGCTGTCCTTGTGGAATTGGCAAAGGATATTTGAAAGCCCATAGAGGGCTATGGTGAAAAGGAAATATCTTCCGTTCAAAACTGGAAAGAAGCTTTCTGAGAAACTGCTCTGTGTTCTCTTAATTCATCTCACAGAGTTACATCTTTCCCTTCAAGAAGCCTTCGCTAAGGCTGTTCTTGTGGAATTGGCAAAGCGATATTTGGAAGCCCATAGATGGCTATGGTGAAAAGGAAATATCTTCCGCTTCAAAACTGGAAAGAAGCTTTCTGAGAAACTGCTCTGTGTTCTGTTAATTCATCTCACAGAGTTACATCTTTCCTTCAGAAGCCTTTCGCTAAGGCTGTTCTTGTGGAATTGGCAAAAGGATATTTGGAAGACCATAGAGGTCTATTTAGAAAAAGGAAATATCTTCCGTTCAAAACTGGAAAGAAGCTTTCTGAGAAACTGCTCTGTGTTCTGTTAATTCATCTCACAGAGTTACATCTTTCCCTTCCAGAAGCCTTTCGCTAAGGCTGTTCTTGTGGAATTGGCAAAGTGATATTTGGAAGCCCATAGAGGGCTATGGTGAAAAAGGAAATATCTTCCGTTCAAAACTGGAAAGAAGCTTTCGGAGAAATGCTCTGTGTTCTGTTAATTCATCTCACAGAGTTACATCTTTCCCTTCAAGAAGCCTTTCGCTAAGGCTGTTCTTGTGGAATTGGGAAAGGGATATTTGGAAGCCCATAGATGGCTATGGTGAAAAAGGAAATATCTTCCGTTCAAACAGGAAAGAAGCTTCCTGAGAAACTGCTCTGTGTTCTCTTAATTCATCTCATAGAGTTACATCTTTCCCTTGAAAAGGCCTTTCGCTAAGGCTGTTCTTGTGGAATTGGCAAAGGGATATTTGGAAGCCCATAGAGGGCTATGGTGAAAAAGGAAATATCTTCCGTTCAAAACTGGAAAGAAGCTTTCTGAGAAACTGCTCTGTGTTCTGTTAATTCATCTCACAGAGTTACATCTTTCCCTTCAAGAAGCCTTTCGCTAAGGCTGTTCATGTGGAATTGGCAAAGAGATATTTGGAAGCCCATAGAGGGCTAAGGTGAAAAAGGAAATATCTTCCGTTCAAAACTGGAAAGAAGCTTTCTGAGAAACTGCTCTGTGATTTGTTAATTCATCTCACAGAGTTACATCTTTCCCTTCAAGAAGCCTTTCGCTAAGGCTGTTCTTCTGCAATTGGCAAAGTGGTATTTGGAAGCCCCTAGAGGTCTATGGTGAAAAAGGAAATATCTTCCGTTCAAAACTGGAAAGAAGCTTTCTGAGACTGCTCTGTGTTCTGTTAATTCATCTCACAGAGTTACATCTTTCCCTTCAAGAAGCCTTTCGCTAAGGCTGTTCTTGTAGAATTGGCAAAGGGATATTTGGAAGCCCATAGAGGGCTATGGTGAAAAAGGAATTATCTTCCGTTCAAAACTGGAAAGAAGCTTTCTGAGAAACTGCTCTGTGTTCTATTAATTCATCTCACAGAGTTACATTTTTCCCTTCAAGGAACCTTTCGTAAGGCTGTTCTTGTGGAATTGGCAAAGTGATATTTGGAAGCCCATAGAGGGCTATGGTGAAAAGGGAAATATCTTCTGTTCAAAACTGGAAAGAAGCTTTCTGAGAAACTGCTCTGTGTTCTGTTAATTCACTCACAGAGTTACATCTTTCCCTTCAAGAAGCCTTTCGCTAAGCCTGATCTTGTGGAATTGGCAAAGTGATATTTGGAAGCCCATAGAGAGCTACGGTGAAAAAGGAAATATCTTCCGTTCAAAACTGGAAAGAAGCTTTCGGAGAAATGCTCTGTGTTCTGTTAATTCTTCTCACAGAGTTACATCTTTCTCTTCAAGAAGCCTTTCGCGAAGGGTGTTCTTGTGGAATTGGCAAAGGGATATTTGAAGCCCACAGATCTCTATTGTGAAAAAGGAAATATCTTCCGTTCAAACAGGAAATAAGCTTCCTGAGAAACTGCTCTGTGTTCTCTTAATTCATCTCACAGAGTTACATCTTTCCCTTGAAAAGGCCTTTCGCTAAGGCTGCTCTTGTGGAATTGGCAAAGGGATATTTGGAAGCCCATAGAGGGCTATGGTGAAAAAGGAAATATCTTCCGTTCAAAACTGGAAAGAAGCTTTCTGAGAAACTGCTCTATGTTCTGTTAATTCATCTCACAGAGTTACATCTTTCCTTCAAGAAGCCTTTCGCTAAGGCTGTGTTTGTGGAATTGGCAAAGGGATATTTGGAAGCCCATAGAGGGCTATGGTGAAAAGGGAAATATCTTCTGTTCAAAACTGGAAAGACGCTTTCTGAGAAACTGCTCTGCGTTCTGTTAATTCATCTCACAGAGATACATCTTTCCCTTCAAGAATCCTTTCGCTAAGGCTGTTCTTGTGGAATGGGCAAAGTGATATTTGGAAGCCCATAGAGGGCTACGGTGAAAAAGGAAATATCTTCCGTTCAAAACTGGAAAGAAGCTTTCGGAGAAATGCTCTGTGTTCTGTTAATTCATCTCACAGAGTTACATCTTTCCCTTCAAGAAGCCTTTCGCTAAGGCTGTTCTTGTGGAATTGGGAAAGGGATATTTGGAAGCCCATAGATGGCTATGGTGAAAAAGGAAATATCTTCCGTTCAAACAGGAAAGAAGCTTCCTGAAAAACTGCTCTGTGTTCTCTTAATTCATCTCACAGAGTTACATCTTTCCCTTGAAAAGGCCTTTCGCTAAGGCTGTTCTTGTGGAATTGGCAAAGAGATATTTGGAAGCCCATAGAGGGCTATTGTGAAAAAGGAAATATCTTCCGTTCAAAACTGGAAAGAAGCTTTCTGAGAAACTGCTCTGGGTTCTGTTAATTCATCTCACAGAGTTACATCTTTCCCTTCAAGAAGCCTTTCGCTAAGGCTGTTCATGTGGAATTGGCAAAGAGATATTTGGAAGCCCATAGAGGGCTATGGTGAAAAAGGAAATATCTTCCGTTCAAACTGGAAGGAAGGTTCCTGGGAAACTGCTCTGTGTTCTCTTAATTCATCTCACAGAGTTACATCTTTCCCTTCAAAAAGCCTTTCGCTAAGGTTGTTCTTGTGGAATTGGCAAAGCGATATTTGGAAGCCCATAGAGGGCTATGGTGTAAAAGGAAATATCTTCCGTTGAAAACGGGAAAGAAGCTTTCTGAGAAACTGCTCTGTGTTCTGTTAATTCATCTCACAGAGTTACATCTTTCCCTTCAAGAAGCCTTTCGCTAAGGCTGTTCTTGTGGAATTGGCAAAGTGATATTTGGAAGCCCATAGAGGGCTATGGAGAAAAAGGAAATATCTTCCGTTCAAAACTGGAAAGAAGCTTTCTGATAAACTGCTCTGTGTTCTCTTAATTCAGCTCACAGAGTTACATCTTTCCCTTCAAGAAGCCTTTCGCTAAGGCTGTTCTTGTGGAATTGGCAAAGGATATTTGGAATCCCATAGAGGGCTATGGTGAAAAAGGAAATATCTTCCGTTCAAAACTGGAAACAAGCTTTCTGAGAAACTGCTCCGTGTTCTGTTAATTCATCTCACAGAGTTACATCTTTCCCTTCAAGAAGCCTTTCGCTAAGGCTGTTCTTTTGGAATTGGCAAGGGATATTTGGAAGCCCATAGAGGGCTATGGTGAAAAGGAAATATCTTCCGCTCAAAACTGGAAAGAAGCTTTCTGAGAAACTGCTCTGTGTTCTGTTAATTCATCTCACAGAGTTACATCTTTCCCTTCAAGAAGCCTTTCGCTAAGGCTGTTCTTGTGGAATTGGCAAAGGGATATTTGGAAGCCCATAGAGGGCTATGGAGAAAAAGGAAATATCTTCCGTTCAAAACTGGAAAGAAGCTTTCTGAGAAACTGCTCTGTGTTCTGTTAATTCATCTCACAGAGTTACATCTTTCCTTCAAGCCTTTCGCTAAGGCTGTTCTTGTGGAACTGGCAAAGTGATATTTGGAAGCCCATAGAGGGCTATGGTGAAAAAGGAAATATCTTCCGTTCAAAACTGGAAAGAAGCTTTCTGAGAAACTGCTCTGTGTTCTGTTAATTCATCTCACAGAGTTACATCTTTAACTTCAAGAAGCCTTTCGCTAAGGCTGTTCTTGTGGAATTGGCAAAGTGGTATTTGGAAGCCCTTAGAGGGCTATGGTGAAAAAGGAAATATGTTCCGTTCAAAACTGGAAAGAAGCTTTCTGAGAGACTGCTCTGTTTTCTGTTAATTCATCTCACAGAGTTACATCTTTCCCTTCAAAAGCCATTCGCTAAGGCTGTTCTTGTGGAATTGGCAAAGGGATATTTGGAAGCCCATAGAGGGCTAAGGTGAAAAAGGAAATATCTTCCGTTCAAAACTGGAAAGAAGCTTTCTGAGAAACTGCTCTGTGTTCTGTTAATTCATCTCACAGAGTTACATCTTTCCTTCAAGAAGCCTTCGCTAAGGCTGTTCTTGTGGAATTGGCAAAGGTATATTTGGAAGCCCATAGAGGGCTATGGTGAAAAAGGAAATATCTTACGTTCAAAACTGGAAAGAAGCCTTCTAAGAAACTGCTCTGTGTTCTGTTAATTCATCTCACAGAGTTACATCTTTCCCTTCAAGAAGCCTTCGCTAAGGCTGTTCTTTTGGATTTGGCAAAGTGGTATTTGGAAGCCCATAGAGGGCTATGGTGAAAAGGAAATATGTTCAAAACTGGAAAGAAGCTTTCTGAAACTGCTGTGTGTTCTGTTAATTCATCTCAAAGACTTACATCTTTCCTTCAAGCCTTTCGCTAAGGCTGTTCTTGTGGAATTGGCAAAGGATATTTGAAGCCCATAGAGGGCTATGGTGAAAAATTAAATATCTTCCGTTGAAAACTGGAAAGAAGCTTTATGAGAAACTGCTCTGTGTTCTCTTAATTCA
Organism: Erythrocebus patas; assembly: GCA_023783455.1. Lineage (NCBI taxonomy): Eukaryota > Metazoa > Chordata > Mammalia > Primates > Cercopithecidae > Erythrocebus > Erythrocebus patas. Next base: position 171,241 of record JAKFHT010004461.1, read on the forward strand.
TCTCACAGAGTTACATCTTTCCCTTCAAGAAGCCTTTCGCTAAGGCTGTTCTTGTGGAACTGGCAAAGTGATATTTGGAAGCCCTTAGAGGGCTATGGTGAAAAAGGAAATATCTTCCGTTGAAAACTAGAAAGAAGCTTTCTGAGAAACTGCTCTGTGTTCTGTTAATTCATCTCACAGAGTTACATCTTTCCCTTCAAAAGCCTTTCGCTAAGGCTGTTCTTGTGGAATTGGCAAAGGGATATTTGGAAGCCCATAGAGGGCTATGGTGAAAAAGGAAATATCTTCCGTTCAAAATTGGAAAGAAGCTTTCTGGGAAACTGCTCTGTGTTCTGTTAATTCATCTCACAGATTTACATCTTTAACTTCAAGAAGCCATTCGCTAAGGCTGTTCTTGTGGAATTGGCAAAGTGGTATTTGGAAGCCCATAGAGGGCTATGGTGAAAAAGGAAATATCTTCCGTTCAAAACTGGAAAGAAGCTTTCTGAGAAACTGCTCTGTGTTCTGTTAATTCATCTCAAAGACTTACATCTTTCCCTTCAAGAAGCCTTTCGCTAAGGCTGTTCTTGTGGAATTGGCAAAGGGATATTTGGAAGCCCGTATAGGGCTATGGTGAAAAAGGAAATATCTTTCGTTCAAAACTGGAAAGAAGCTTTCTGAGAAACTGCTCTGTGTTCTCTTAATTCATCTCACAGAGTTACATATTTCCCTTCAAGAAGCCTTTCGCTAAGGTTGTTCTTGTGGAATTGGCAAAGCGATATTTGGAAGCCCATAGAGGGCTATGGTTAAAAAAGGAAATATCTTCCCTTGAAAACTGGAAAGAAGCTTTCTGAGAAACTGCTCTGTGTTCTGTCAATTCATGTCACAGAGTTACAACTTTCCCTTCAAGAAGCCTTTCGCTAAGGCTGTTCTTGTGGAATTGGCAAAGGGATATTTGGAAGCCCATAGAGGGCTATGGTGAAAAAGGAAATATCTTCCGTTCAAAACTGGAAAGAAGCTTTCAGAGAAACTGCTCTGTGTTCTGTTAATTCATCTCACAGAGTTACATCTTTCCTTCAAGCCTTTCGCTAAGGCTGTTCTTGTGGAATTGGCAAAGTGATATTTGGAAGCCCATAAAGGGCTATGGTGAAAAGGAAATATCTTCCGCTCAAAACTGGAAAGAAGCTTTCTGAGAAACTGCTCTGTGTTCTGTTAATTCATTTCACAGAGTTACATCTTTCCTTCAAGAAGCCTTTCGCTAAGGCTGTTCTTGTGGAATTGGCAAAGTGATATTTGGAAGCCCATAGAGGGCTATGGTGAAAAGGAAATATCATCCGTTGAAAACTGGAAAGAAGCTTGAGAAACTGCTCTGTGTTCTGTTAATTCATCTCACAGAGTTACATCTTTCCCTTCAAGAAGCCTTTCGCTAAGGCTGTTCTTGTTGAATTGGCAAATGGATATTTGGAAGCCCATAGAGGGCTATGGTGAAAAGGAAATATCTTCCGCTCAAAACTGGAAAGAAGCTTCTGAGAAACTGCTCTGTGTTCTGTTAATTCATCTCACAGAGTTACATCTTTCCCTTCAAAAGCCTTTCGCTAAGGCTGTTCTTGTGGAATTGGCAAAGTGATATTTGGAAGCCCATAGAGGCTATGGTGAAAAGGAAATATCTTCCGCTCAAAACTGGAAAGAAGCTTTCTGAGAAACTGCTGTGTGTTCTGTTAATTCATCTCAAAGACTTACATCTTTCCTTCAAGAAGCCTTTCGCTAAGGCTGTTCTTGTGGAATTGGCAAAGGATATTTGGAAGCCCATAGAGGGCTATGGTGAAAAAAATATCTTCCGTTGAAAACTGGAAGAAGCTTCTGAGAAACTGCTCTGTGTTCTCTTAATTCATCTCACAGAGTTACATCTTTCCCTTCAAGAAGCCTTTCGCTAAGGCTGTTCTTGTGGAATTGGCAAAGTGATATTTGGAAGCCCATAGAGGGCTATGGTGAAAAAGGAAATATCTTCTGTTGAAAACTAGAGAGAAGCTTTCTGAGAAACTGCTCTGTGTTCTGTTAATTCATCTCACAGAGTTACATCTTTCCCGTCAAAAGCCTTTCGCTAAGGCTGTTCTTGTGGAATTGGCAAAGGGATATTTGGAAGCCCATAGAGGGCTATGGTGAAAAAGGAAATATCTTCCGCTCAAAACTGGAAAGAAGCTTGAGAAACTGCTCTGTGTTCTGTTAATTCATCTCACAGATTTACATCTTTCCTTCAAGAAGCCTTTCGCTAAGGCTGTTCTTGTGGAATTGGCAAAGTGGTATTTGGAAGCACATAGAGGGCTATGGTGAAAAAGGAAATATCTTCCGCTCAAAACTGGAAAGAAGCTTTCTGAGAAACTGCTCTGTGTTCTGTTAATTCATCTCAAAGACTTACATCTTTCCGTCAAAAGCCTTTCGCTAAGGCTGTTCTTGTGGAATTAGCAAAGGGATATTTGGAAGCCCATAGAGGGCTATGGTGAAAAAGGAAATATCTTCCGTTCAAAATTGGAAAGAAGCTTTCTGAAACTGCTCTGTGTTCTGTTAATTCATCTCACAGATTTACATCTTTAACTTCAAGAAGCCTTTCGCTAAGGCTGTTCTTGTGGAATTGGCAAAGTGGTATTTGGAAGCCCATAGAGGCTATGGTGAAAAGGAAATATCTTCCGTTCAAAACTGGAAAGAAGCTTTCTGAGAAACTGCTCTGTGTTCTGTTAATTCATCTCAAAGACTTACATCTTTCCTTCAAAAGCCTTTCGCTAAGGCTGTTCTTGTGGAATTGGCAAAGGATATTTGGAAGCCCGTATAGGGCTATGGTGAAAAAGGAAATATCTTTCGCTCAAAACTGGAAAGAAGCTTTCTGAGAAACTGCTCTGTGTTCTCTTAATTCATCTCACAGAGTTACATCTTTCCTTCAAAAGCCTTTCGCTAAGGTTGTTCTTGTGGAATTGGCAAAGCGATATTTGGAAGCCCATAGAGGGCTATGGTTAAAAAGGAAATATCTTCCCTTGAAAACTGGAAAGAAGCTTTCTGAGAAACTGCTCTGTGTTCTGTCAATTCATGTCACAGAGTTACAACTTTCCTTCAAGAAGCCTTTCGCTAAGGCTGTTCTTGTGGAATTGGCAAGGATATTTGGAAGCCCATAGAGGGCTATGGTGAAAAAGGAAATATCTTCCGTTCAAAACTGGAAAGAAGCTTTCTGAGAAACTGCTCTGTGTTTTGTTAATTCATCTCACAGAGTTACATCTGTCTCTTCAAGAAGCCTTTCGCTAAGGCTCTTGTTGTGGAATTGGCAAAGTGCTATTTGGAAGCCCATAGAGGGCTATGGTGAAAAAGGAAATATCTTCCGTTCAAAATTGGAAAGAAGCTTTCTGAGAAACTGCTCTGTGTTCTCTTAATTCATCTCACAGAGTTACATCTTTCCCTTCAAGAAGCCTTTCCCTAAGGCTGTTCTTGTGGAATTGGCAAAAGGATATTTGGAAGCCCATAGAGGGCTATGGAGAAAAGGAAATATCTTCCGCTCAAAACTGGAAAGAAGCTTTCTGAGAAACTGCTCTGTGTTCTGTTAATTCATCTCACAGGGTTACATCTTTAACTTCAAGAAGCCTTCGCTAAGGCTGTTCTTGTGGAATTGGCAAGGATATTTGGAAGCCCTAGAGGGCTATGGTGAAAAAGGAAATATCTTCCGTTCAAAATTGGAAAGAAGCTTGAGAAACTGCTCTGTGTTCTGTTAATTCATCTCACAGAGTTACATCTTTCCTTCAAGAAGCCTTCGCTAAGGCTGTTCTTGTGGAATTGGCAAAGCGATATTTGGAAGCCCATAGAGGGCTATGGTGAAAAGCTTAAATATCTTCCGCTCAAAACTGGAAAAAGCTTTGAGAAACTGCTCTGTGTTCTGTTAATTCATCTCACAGAGTTACATCTTTCCTTCAAGAAGCCTTTCGCTAAGGCTGTTCTTGTGGAATTGGCAAAGGATATTTGGAAGCCCATAGTGGCTACGGTGAAAAGGAAATATCTTCCGCTCAAAACTGGAAAGAAGCTTTCTGAGAAACTGCTCTGTGTTCTGCTAATTCATCTCACAGAGTTACATCTTTCTCCTCAAGAAGCCTTTCGCTAAGGCTGTTCTTGTGGAATTTGCAAAGGGATATTTGAAAGCCCATAGATGGCTATGGTGAAAAAGGAAATATCTTCCGTTCAAAACTGGAAAGAAGCTTTCTGAGAAACTGCTCTATGTTCTGTTAGTTCATCTCACAGAGTTACATCTTTCCCTTCAAGAAGCCTTTCGCTAAGGCTGTTCTTGTGTAATTGGCAAACGGATATTTGGAAGCCCATAGAGGGCTATTGAGAACAGGGATATATCTTCCGTTCAAAACTGGAAAGAAGCTTTCTGAGAAACTGCTCTGTGTTCTGTTAATTCATCTCACAGAGTTACATTTTTCTCTTCAAGAAGCCTTTCGCTAAGGGTGTTCTTGTGGAATTGGCAAAGGATATTTGAAGCCCATAGAGGGCTATTGTGAAAAAGGAAATATCTTCCGTTCAAAACTGGAAAGAAGCTTGAGAAACTGCTCTGTGTTCTTTTAATTCATCTCACAGAGTTACATCTTTCCCTTCAAAAGCCTTCGCTAAGGCTGTTCTTGTGGAATTGGCAAAGGATATTTGGAAGCCCATAGAAGGCTATGGTAAAAGGAAATATCTTCCGCTCAAAACTGGAAAGAAGCTTGAGAAACTGCTCTGTGATCTGTTAATTCATCTCACAGAGTTACATCTTTCCTTCAAGAAGCCTTTCGCTAAGGCTGTTCTTGTGGAATTGGCAAAGAGATATTTGGAAGCCCATAGAGGGCTATGGTGAAAAGGAAATATCTTCCGTTCAAAACTGGAAAGAAGCTTTCTGAGAAACTGCTCTGTGTTCTTTTAATTCATCTCACAGAGTTACATCTTTCCCTTCAAGAAGCCTTTCGCTAAGGCTGTTCTTGTGGAATTGGCAAAGGATATTTGGAAGCCCATAGAGGGCTATGGTGAAAAGGAAATATCTTCCGTTCAAAACTGGAAAGAAGCTTTCTGAGAAACTGCTCTGTGTTCTGTTAATTCATCTCACAGAGTTACATTTTTCTCTTCAAGAAGCCTTTCGCTAAGGGTGTTCTTGTGGAATTGGCAAAGGGATATTTGAAGCCCACAAATCTCTATTGTGAAAAAGGAAATATCTTCCGTTCAAACAGGAAAGAAGCTTTCTGAGAAACTGCTCTGTGTTCTCTTAATTCATCTCACAGAGTTACATCGTTCCCTTGAAAAGGCCTTTCGCTAAGGCTGTTCTTGTGGAATTGGCAAAGGGATATTTGGAAGCCCATAGAAGGCTATGGTAAAAAGGAAATATCTTCCGTTCAAAACTGGAAAGAAGCTTTCTGAGAAACTGCTCTGTGATCTGTTAATTCATCTCACAGAGTTACATCTTTCCCTTCAAGAAGCCTTTCGCTAAGGCTGTTCATGTGGAATTGGCAAAGAGATATTTGGAAGCCCATAGAGGGCTATGGTGAAAAAGGAAATATCTTCCGTTCAAAACTGGAAAGAAGCTTTCTGAGAAACTGCTCTGTGTTCTTTTAATTCATCTCACAGAGTTACATCTTTCCCTTCAAGAAGCCTTTCGCTAAGGCTGTTCTTGTGGAATTGGCAAAGGGATATTTGGAAGCCCATAGAGGGCTATGGTGAAAAAGGAAATATCTTCCGTTCAAAATTGGAAAGAAGCTTTCTGAGAAACTGCTCTGTGTTCTGCTAATTCATCTCACAGAGTTACATCTTTCTCCTCAAGAAGCCTTTCGCTAAGGCTGTTCTTGTGGAATTTGCAAAGGGATATTTGAAAGCCCATAGATGGCTATGGTGAAAAAGGAACTATCTTCCGTTCAAACAGGAAAGAAGCATCCTGAGAAACTGCTCTGTGTTCTCTTAATTCATCTCACAGAGTTACATCTTTCCCTTGAAAAGGCCTTTCGCTAAGGCTGTTCTTCTGGAATTGGCAAAGGGATATTTAGAAGCCCATAGAGGGCTATGGTGAAAAAGGAAATATCTTCCGTTCAAAACTGGAAAGAAGCTTTCTGAGAAACTGCTCTATGTTCTGTTAATTCATCTCACAGAGTTACATCTTTCCCTTCAAGAAGCCTTTCGCTAAGGCTGTTCTTGTGTAATTGGGAAACGGATATTTGGAAGCCCATAGAGGCTATGGGGAACAGGGATATATCTTCCGTTAAACACTGGAAAGAAGCTTTCTGAGAACCTGCTCTGTGTTCTGTTAATTCATCTCAGAGAGTTACATTTTTCTCTTCAAGAAGCCTTTCGCTAAGGCTGTTCTTGTGAATTGGCAAAGGATATTTGGAAGCCCATAGATCTCTATTGTGAAAAAGGAAATATCTTCCGCTCAAACAGGAAAGAAGCTTTCTGAGAAACTGCTCTGTGTTCTCTTAATTCATCTCAGAGTTACATCTTTCCCTTGAAAAGGCCTTCGCTAAGGCTGTTCTTGTGGATTTGGCAAAGGATATTTGGAAGCCCATAGAGGATATGGTGAAAAGGAAATATCTTCCGTTCAAAACTGGAAGGAAGCTTTCTGAGAAACTGCTCTGTGTTCTGTTAATTCATCTCACAGAGTTACATCTTTCCCTTCAAGAAGCCTTTCGCTAAGGCTGTTCATGTGGAATTTGCAAAGTGATATTTGGAAGCCCATAGAGGGCTATGGTGAAAAAGGAAATATCTTCCGTTCAAAACTGGAAAGAAGCTTTCTGAGAAACTGCTCTGTGTTCTTTTAATTCATCTCACAGAGTTACATCTTTCTTATTAAGAAGCCTTTCGCTAAGGCTGTTCTTCTGGAATTGGGAAAAGGATATTTGGAAGCCCATAGAGGGCTATGGTGAAAAGGGAAATATATTCCGTTCAAACTGGAAAGAAGGTTCCTGGGAAACTGCTCTGTGTTCTGTTAATTCATCTCACAGAGTTACATCTTTCTTATTAAAGCCTTTCGCTAAGGCTGTTCTTCTGGAATTGGGAAAAGGATATTTGGAAGCCCATAGAGGGCTATGGTGAAAAGGGAAATATATTCCGTTCAAACTGGAAAGAAGGTTCCTGGGAAACTGCTCTGTGTTCTGTTAATTCATCTCACAGAGTTACATCTTTCCCTTCAAAAAGCCTTTCTCTAAGGCTGTTCTTGTGGAATTGGCAAAGTGATATTTGGAAGCCCATAGAGGGCTATGGTGTAAAAGGAAATATCTTCCGTTGAAAACGGGAAAGAAGCTTTCTGAGAAACTGCTCTGTGTTCTGTTAATTCATCTCACAGAGTTACATCTTTCCCTTCAAAAGCCATTCGCTAAGGCTGTTCTTGTGGAATTGGCAAAGGGATATTTGGAAGCCCATAGAGGGCTATGGTGAAAAAGGAAATATCTTCCGTTCAAAACTGGAAAGAAGCTTTCTGAGAAACTGCTCTGTGTTCTGTTAATTCATTTCACAGAGTTACATCTTTCCCTTCAAGTAGCCTTTCGCTAAGGCTGTTCTTGTGGAATTGGCAAAGTGATATTTGGAAGCCCCTAGAGGGCTATGGTGAAAAAGGAAATATCTTCCGTTGAAAACTTGAAAGAAGCTTTCTGAGAAACTGCTCTGTGTTCTGTTAATTCATCTCACAGAGTTACATCTTTCCCTTGAAGAAGCCTTTCGCTAAGGCTGTTCTTGTGGAATTGGCAAAGGGATATTTGGAAGCCCATAGAGGTCTATGGTGAAAAAGGAAATACCTTCCGTTCAAAACTGGAAAGAAGCTTTCTAAGAAACTGCTCTGTGTTATGTTAATTCATCTCACAGAGTTACATCTTTCCCTTCAAGAAGCCTTTCGCTAAGGCTGTTCTTGTGGAATTGGCATAGTGGTATTTGGAAGCCCATAGAGGGCTATGGTGAAAAAGGAAATATCTTCCGTTCAAAACTGGAAAGAAGCTTTCTGAGAAACTGCTCTGTGTTCTGTTAATTCATCTCAAAGACTTACATCTTTCCCTTCAAGAAGCCTTTCGCTAAGGCTGTTCTTGTGGAATTGGCAAAGGGATATTTGGAAGCCCATAGAGGGCTATGGTGAGAAAGGAAATTTCTTCCGTTCTAAACTGGAAAGAAGCTTTCTGAGAAACTGCTCCGTGTTCTGTGAATTCATCTCACAGAGTTACATCTTTCCCTTCTAGAAGCCTTTCGCTAAGGCTGTTCTTGTGGAATTGGCAAAGAAATAGATATTTGGAAGACCATAGAGGTCTATTTAGAAAAAGGAAATATCTTCCGTTCAAAACTGGAAGAAGCTTTCTGAGAAACTGCTCTGTGTTCTGTTAATTCATCTCACAGAGTTACATCTTTCCCTTCAAAATCCTTTCGCTAAGGCTGTTCTTGTGGAATTGGCAAAGGGATATTTGGAAGCCCATAGAGGGCTATGGTGAAAAAGAAAATATCTTCCGTTCAAAACTGGAAAGAAGCTTTCTGAGAAACTGCTCTGTGTTCTGTTAATTTATTTCATAGAGTTACATCTTTCCCTTCAAGAAGTCTTTCGCTAAGGCTGTTCTTGTGGAATTGGCACAGTGATATTTGGAAACCCATAGAGGGCTATGGTGAAAAAGGAAATATCTTCCGTTGAAAACTAGAAAGAAGCTTTCTGAGAAACTGCTCTGTGTTCTGTTAATTCATCTCACAGAGTTACATCTTTCCCTTCAAGAAGCCTTTCGGTAAGGCTGTTCTTGTGGAATTGGCAAAGTGATATTTAGAAGCCCATAGAGGGCTATGGAGAAAAAGGAATTATCTTCCGTTCAAAACTGGAAAGAAGCTTTCTGAGAAACTGCTCTGTGTTCTGTTAATTCATCTCACAGAGTTACATCTTTCCCTTCAAAAGCCTTTCGCTAAGGCTGTTCTTTTGGAATTGGCAAAGGGATATTTGCAAGCCCATAGAGGGCTATGGTGAAAAAGGAAATATCTTCCGTTCAAAACTGGAAAGAAGCTTTCTGAGAAACTGCTCTGTGTTCTGTTAATTCATCTCACAGAGTTACATCTTTCCCTTCAAGAAGCCTTTCGCTAAGGCTGTTCTTGTGGAATTGGCAAAGGGATATTTGGAAGCCCATAGAGGGCTATGGTGAAAAAGGAAATATGTTCCGTTCAAAACTGGAAAGAAGCTTTCTGAGAAACTGCTCTGTGTTCTGTTAATTCATCTCACAGAGTTACATCTTTCCCTTCAAGAAGCCTTTCGCTAAGGCTGTTCTTGTGGTATTGGCAAATGGATATTTGGAAGCCCTTAGAGGGTATGGTGAAAAAGGAAATATCTTCCGTTCAAAACTGGAAAGAAGCTTTCTGAGAAACTGCTCTGTGTTCTGTTAATTCATCTCACAGAGTTACATCTTTCCCTTCAAGAAGACTTTCGCTAAGTATGTTCTTGTGGTATTGGCAATGTGATATTTGGAAGCCCATAGAAGGCTATGGTGAAAAAGGAATTGTCTTCCGTTAAAAACTGGAAAGAAGCTTTCTGAGAAACTGCATGTGTTCTGTTAATTCATCTCACAGAGTTACATCTTTCCCTTCAAGAAGCCTTTCGCTAAGGCTGTTCTTGTGGAATTGGTAAAGGGATATTTGGAAGCCCATAGAGGGCTATGGTGAAAAAGGAAATGTCTTCCGTTCAGAACTGGAAAGAAGCTTTCTGAGAAACTGCTCTGTGTTCTGTTAATTCATCTCACAGAGTTACATCTTTCCCTTCAAGAAGCCTTTCGCTAAGGCTGTTCTTGTGGAATTGGCAAAGGGATATTTGAAAGCCCATAGAGGGCTATGGTGAAAAAGGAAATATATTCCGTTCAAAATTGGAAAGAAACTTTCTGAGAAACTGCTCTGTGTTCTCCTAATTCATCTCACAGAGTTACATCTTTCCCTTCAAGAAGCCTTTCGCTAAGGCTGTTCTTGTGGAATTGGCAAAGCGATATTTGGAAGCCCATAGAGGGCTATGGTTAAAAAGGAAATATCTTCCGTTCAAAACTGGAAAGAAGCTTTCTGAGAAACTGCTCTGTGTTCTGTTAATTCATCTCACAGAGTTACATCTTTCCCTTCAAGAAGCCTTTCGCTAAGTCTGTTCTTGTGGAATTGGCAAAAGGATATTTGGAAGACCATAGAGGTCTATTTAGAAAAAGGAAATATCTTTTGTTCAAAACTGGAAAGAAGCTTTCTGAGAAACTGCTCTGTGTTCTGTTAATTCATCTCACAGAGTTACATCTTTCCCTTAAAAAGCCTTTCGCTAAGGCGGTTCTTGTGGAATTGGCAAAGGGATATTTGGAAGCCCCTAGAGGGCTATGGTGAAAATGGAAATATCTTCCGTTCAAAACTGGAAAGAAGCTTTCTGAGAAACTGCTCTGTGTTCTGTTAATTCATTTCACAGAGTTACATCTTTCCCTTCAAGAAGCCTTTCGCTAAGGCTGTTCTTGTGGAATTGGCAAAGTGATATTTGGAAGCCCCTAGAGGGCTAGGGTGAAAAAGGAAATATCTTCCGTTGAAAACTAGAAAGAAGCTTTCTGAGAAACTGCTCTGTGTTCTGTTAATTCATCTCACAGAGTTACATCTCTCCTTCAAAAGCCTTCGCTAAGGCTGTTCTTGTGGAATTGGCAAAGGGATATTTGGAAGCCCATAGAGGGCTATGGTGAAAAAGGAAATATCTTCCGTTCAAAACTGGAAAGAAGCTTTCTGAGAAACTGCTCTCTGTTCTGTTAAATCATCTCACAGAGTTACATCTTTCCTTTCAAGAAGCCTTTCGCTAAGGCTGTTCTTGTGGAATTGGCAAAGTGATATTTGGAAGCCCATAGAGGGCTATGGTGAAAAAGGAAATATCTTCCGTTCAAAACTGGAAAGAAGCTTTCTGAGAAACTGCTCTGTGTTCTCTTAATTCATCTCACAGAGTTACATCTTTCCCTTCAAGAAGCCTTTCGCTAAGGCTGTTCTTGAGGAATTGGCAAAGCGATATTTGGAAGCCCATAGAGGGCTATGGTGAAAAAGGAAATATCTTCCGTTCAAAACTGCAAAGAAGCTTTCTGAGAAACTCCTCTGTGATGTGTTAATTCACCTCACAGAGTTACATCTTTCCTTCAAGAAGCCTTTCCTAAGGCTGTTCTTGAGGAATTAGCAAAGCGATATTTGGAAGCCCATAGAGGGCTATGGTGAAAAAGGAAATATCTTCCGTTCAAAACTGCAAAGAAGCTTTCTGAGAAACTCCTCTGTGATGTGTTAATTCACCTCACAGAGTTACATCTTCCCCTTCAAGAAGCCTTTCGCTAAGGCTGTTCTTGTGGAGTTGGCAAAGTGATATTTAGAAGCCCATAGAGGGCTATGGAGAAAAAGGAATTATCTTCCGTTCAAAACTGGAAAGAAGCTTTCTGAGAAACTACTCTGTGTTCTGTTAATTCATCTCACAGAGTTACATCTTTCCTTCAAGAAGCCTTTCGCTAAGGCTGTTCTTTTGGAATTAGCAAAGGATATTTGGAAGCCCGTGAGGGCTATGGTGAAAAAGGAAAGTATCTTCCGTTAAAAACTGGAAAGAAGCTTTCTAAGAAACTGCTCTGTGTTCTGTTAATTCATCTCACAGAGTTACATCTTTCCCTTCAAGAAGCCTTTCGCTAAGGCTGTTCTTGTGGAATTGGCAAAAGGATATTTGGAAGCCCATAGAGGGCTATGGAGAAAAAGGAAATATCTTCCGTTCAAAACTGGAAAGAAGCTTTCTGAGTAACTGCTCTGTGTTCTCTTAATTCATCTCACAGAGTTACATCTTTCCTTTTAAGAAGACTTTCGCTAAGGCTGTTCTTCTGGAATTGGCAAAGGGATATTTGGAAGCCCATAGAGGGCTATGGTGAAAAGGGAAATATCTTCCGTTCAAAACTGGAAAGAAGCTTTCTGAGAAACTGCTCTGTGTTCTGTTAATTCATCTCACAGAGTTACATCTTTCCCTTCAAGAAGCCTTTCGCTAAGGCTGTTCTTGTGGAATTGGCAAAGGGATATTTGGAAGCCCTTAGAGGGCTATGGTGAAAAAGGAAATATCTTCCGTTCAAAACTGCAAAGAAGCTTTCTGAGAAACTGCTCTGTGATCTGTTAATTCATCTCACAGAGTTACATATTTCCCTTCAAGAAGCCTTTCGCTAAGGCTGTTCTTCGGCAATTGGCTAAGTGGTATTTGGAAGCCCATAGATGGCTATGGTGAAAAGGAAATATCTTCCGTTCAAAACTGGAAAGAAGCTTTCTGAGACTGCTCTGTGTTCTTTTAATTCATCTCACAGAGTTACATCTTTCCCTTCAAGAAGCCTTTCGCTAAGGCTGTTCTTGTGGAATTGGCAAAGGGATATTTGGAAGCCCATAGAGGGCTATGTTGAAAAAGGAAATATCTTCCGTTCAAAACTGGAAAGAAGCTTTCTGAGAAACTGCTCTGTGTTCTGCTAATTCATATCACAGAGATACATCTTTCCCTTGAAAAGGCCTTTCGCTAAGGCTGTTCTTCTGGAATTGACAAAGGGATATTTAGAAGCCCATAGAGGGCTATGGTGAAAAAGGAAATATCTTCCGTTCAAAACTGGAAAGAAGCTTTCTGAGAAACTGCTCTATGTTCTGTTAATTCATCTCACAGAGTTACATCTTTCCCTTCAAGAAGCCTTTCGCTAAGGCTGTTCTTGTGGAATTGGCAAACGGATATTTGGAAGCCCATAGAGGGCTATGGGGAACAGGGATATATCTTCCGTTCAAAACTGGAAAGAAGCTTTCTGAGAAACTGCTCTGTGTTCTGTTAATTCATCTCACAGAGTTACATTTTTCTCTTCAAGAAGCCTTTCGCTAAGGGTGTTCTTGTGGAATTGGCAAAGGGATATTTGAAGCCCATAGATCTCTATTGTGAAAAAGGAAATATCTTCCGTTCAAACAGGAAAGAAGCTTCCTGAGAAACTGCTCTGTGTTCTCTTAATTCACCTCACAGGTTACATCTTTCCTTCAAAAGCCTTTCGCTAAGGTTGTTCTTGTGGATTTGGCAAAGGGATATTTGGAAGCCCATAGAGGGATATGGTGAAAAAGGAAATATCTTCCGTTCAAAACTGGAAAGAAGCTTTCTGAGAAACTGCTCTGTGTTCTGTTAATTCATCTCACAGAGTTACATCTTTCCCTTCAAGAAGCCTTTCGCTAAGGCTGTTCATGTGGAATTGGCAAAGAGATATTTGGAAGCCCATAGAGGGCTATGGTGAAAAAGGAAATATCTTCCGTTCAAAACTGGAAAGAAGCTTTCTGAGAAACTGCTCTGTGTTCTTTTAATTCATCTCACAGGTTACATCTTTCCTTTTAAGAACCTTCGCTAAGGCTGTTCTTCTGGAATTAGCAAAGGATATTTGGAAGCCCATAGAGGGCTATGGTGAAAAGGAAATATCTTCCGTTCAAAACTGGAAAGAAGGTTCCTGAAACTGCCCTGTGTTCTGTTAATTCATCTCACAGAGTTACATCTTTCCTTCAAAAGCCTTTCTCTAAGGCTGTTCTTGTGGAATTAGCAAAGTGATATTTGGAAGCCCATAGGGGCTATGGTGTAAAGGAAATATCTTCCGTTGAAAACGGGAAAGAAGCTTTCTGAGAAACTGCTCTGTGTTCTGTTAATTCATCTCACAGAGTTACATCTTTCCTTCAAAAGCCTTTCGCTAAGACTGTTCTTGTGGAATTGGCAAAGTGATATTTGGAAGCCCATATAGGGCTATGGAGAAAAAGGAAATATCTTCCGTTCAAAACTGGAAAGAAGCTTTCTGAGAAACTGCTCTGTGTTCTCTTAATTCATCTCACAGAGTTACATCTTTCCCTTCAAGAAGCCTTTCGCTAAGGCTGTTCTTGAGGAATTGGCAAAGCGATATTTGGAAGCCATAGAGGGCTATGGTGAAAAGGAAATATCTTCCGTTCAAAACTGAAACAAGCTTTCTGAGAAACTGCTCCGTGTTCTGTTAATTCATCTCACAGAGTTACATCTTTCCTTCAAGAAGCCTTTCGCTAAGGCTGTTCTTCTGGAATCTCGCATAAAGGGATATTTGGAAGCCCATAGAGGGCTATGGTGAAAAAGGAAATATCTTCCGTTCAAAACTGGAAAGAAGCTTTCTGAGAAACTGCTCTGTGTTCTGTTAATTCATCTCACAGAGTTACATCTTTCCCTTCAAGAAACCTTTCGCTAAGGCTGTTCTTGTGGAATTGGCAAAGGATATTTGGAAGCCCATAGAGGCTATGGTGAAAAAGGAAATATCTTCCGTTCAAAACTGGAAAAAGCTTTCTGAAACTGCTCTGTGTTCTGTTAATTCATGTCACAGAGTTACATCTTTCCTTCAAAAGCCTTTCGCTAAGGCTGTTCTTGTGGAATTGGCAAGGATATTTGGAAGCCCCTAGAGGCTATGGTGAAAAAATATCTTCCGTTGAAAACTAGAAAGAAGCTTTCTGAGAAACTGCTCTGTGTTCTGTTAATTCATCTCACAGAGTTACATCTTTCCTTCAAGCCTTTCGCTAAGGCTGTTCTTGAGGAATTGGCAAAGCGATATTTGGAAGCCCATAGAGGGCTATGGTGAAAAAGGAAATATCTTCCGTTCAAAACTGCAAAGAAGCTTTCTGAGAAACTCCTCTGTGATGTGTTAATTCATCTCTCAGAGTTACATCTTCCCCTTCAAGAAGCCTTTCGCTAAGGCTGTTCTTGTGGAGTTGGCAAAGTGATATTTAGAAGCCCATAGAGGGCTATGGAGAAAAAGGAATTATCTTCCGTTCAAAACTGGAAAGAAGCTTTCTGAGAAACTACTCTGTGTTCTGTTAATTCATCTCACAGAGTTACATCTTTCCCTTCAAAAGACTTTCGCTAAGGCTGTTCTTTTGGAATTGGCAAAGGGATATTTGGAAGCCCGTAGAGGGCTATGGTGAAAAAGGAAGTATCTTCCGTTAAAAACTGGAAAGAAGCTTTCTAAGAAACTGCTCTGTGTTCTGTTAATTCATCTCACAGAGTTACATCTTTCCCTTCAAGAAGCCTTTCGCTAAGGCTGTTCTTGTGGAATTGGCAAAAGGATATTTGGAAGCCCATAGAGGGCTATGGAGAAAAAGGAAATATCTTCCGTTCAAAACTGGAAAGAAGCTTTCTGAGTAACTGCTCTGTGTTCTCTTAATTCATCTCACAGAGTTACATCTTTCCTTTTAAGAAGACTTTCGCTAAGGCTGTTCTTCTGGAATTGGCAAAGGGATATTTGGAAGCCCATAGAGGGCTATGGTGAAAAGGGAAATATCTTCCGTTCAAAACTGGAAAGAAGCTTTCTGAGAAACTGCTCTGTGTTCTGTTAATTCATCTCACAGAGTTACATCTTTCCCTTCAAGCCTTTCGCTAAGGCTGTTCTTGTGGAATTGGCAAAGGATATTTGGAAGCCCTTAGAGGGCTATGGTGAAAAAGGAAGTATCTTCCGTTAAAAACTGGAAAGAAACTTTCTGAGAAACTGCTCTGTGTTCTGTTAATTCATCTCACAGAGTTACATCTTTCCTTCAAGAAGCCTTTCGCTAAGGCTGTTCTTGTGGAATTAGCAAAGGATATTTGGAAGCCCATAGAGGGCTATGGAGAAAAAAGGAAATATCTTCCGTTCAAAACTGGAAAGAAGCTTTCTGAGTAACTGCTCTGTGTTCTCTTAATTCATCTCACAGAGTTACATCTTTCCTTTAAGAAGACTTTCGCTAAGGCTGTTCTTCTGGAATTGGCAAAGGATATTTGGAAGCCCATAGAGGGCTATGGTGAAAAGGAAATATCTTCCGTTCAAAACTGGAAAGAAGCTTTCTGAGAAACTGCTCTGTGTTCTGTTAATTCATCTCACAGAGTTACATCTTTCCCTTCAAGCCTTTCGCTAAGGCTGTTCTTGTGGAATTGGCAAGGATATTTGGAAGCCCTTAGAGGGCTATGGTGAAAAGGAAATATCTTCCGTTCAAAACTGCAAAGAAGCTTTCTGAGAAACTGCTCTGTGATCTGTTAATTCATCTCACAGAGTTACATATTTCCCTTCAAGAAGCCTTTCGCTAAGGCTGTTCTTCTGCAATTGGCTAAGTGGTGTTTGGAAGCCCCTATTGGTCTATCGTGAAAAACGAAATATCTTCCGTTCAAAACTGGAAAGAAGCTTTCTGAGACTGCTCTGTGTTCTTTTAATTCATCTCACAGAGTTACATCTTTCCCTTCAAGAAGCCTTTCGCTAAGGCTGTTCTTGTGGAATTGGCAAAGGGATATTTGGAAGCCCATAGAGGGCTATGTTGAAAAAGGAAATATCTTCCGTTCAAAACTGGAAAGAAGCTTTCTGAGAAACTGCTCTGTGTTCTGCTAATTCATCTCACAGAGATACATCTTTCCCTTGAAAAGGCCTTTCGCTAAGGCTGTTCTTCTGGAATTGACAAATGGATATTTAGAAGCCCATAGAGGGCTATGGTGAAAAAGGAAATATCTTCCGCTCAAAACTGGAAAGAAGCTTTCTGAGAAACTGCTCTATGTTCTGTTAATTCATCTCACAGAGTTACATCTTTCCCTTCAAGAAGCCTTTCGCTAAGGCTGTTCTTGTGTAATTGGCAAACGGATATTTGGAAGCCCATAGAGGGCTATGGGGAACAGGGATATATCTTCCGTTCAAAACTGGAAAGAAGCTTTCTGAGACCCTGCTCTGTGTTCTGTTAATTCATCTCACAGAGTTACATTTTTCTCTTGAAGAAGCCTTTCGCTAAGGGTGTTCTTGTGGAATTGACAAAGTGATATTTGGAAGCCCATAGAGGGCTATGGTGAAAAAGGAAATATCTTCCGTTCAAAACTGGAAAGAAGCTTTCTGGGAAACTGCTCTGTGTTCTGTTAATTCATCTCACAGAGTTACATCTTTACCTTCAAGAAGCCTTTCGCTAAGGCTGTTCTTGTGGAATTGGCAAAGTGATATTTGGAAGCCCATAGAGGGCTATGGTGAAAAAGGAAATATCTTCCGTTCAAAACTGGAAAGAAGCTTTCTGAGAAACTGCTCTGTGTTCTCTTAATTCATCTCACAGAGTTACATCTTTCCTTCAAAACCTTTCGCTAAGGCTGTTCTTGAGGAATTGGCAAAGCGATATTTGGAAGCCCATAGAGGGCTATGGTGAAAAAGGAAATATCTTCCGTTCAAAACTGCAAAGAAGCTTTCTGAGAAACTCCTCTGTGATGTGTTAATTCATCACACAGAGTTACATCTTCCCCTTCAAGAAGCCTTTCGCTAACGCTGTTCTTGTGGAGTTGGCAAAGTGATATTTAGAAGCCCATAGAGGGCTATGGAGAAAAAGGAATTATCTTCCGTTCAAAACTGGAAAGAAGCTTTCTGAGAAACTACTCTGTGTTCTGTTAATTCATCTCACAGAGTTACATCTTTCCCTTCAAAAGACTTTCGCTAAGGCTGTTCTTTTGGAATTGGCAAAGGGATATTTGGAAGCCCGTAGAGGGCTATGGTGAAAAAGGAAGTATCTTCCGTTAAAAACTGGAAAGAAGCTTTCTAAGAAACTGCTCTGTGTTCTGTTAATTCATCTCACAGAGTTACATCTTTCCCTTCAAGAAGCCTTTCGCTAAGGCTGTTCTTGTGGAATTGGCAAAGGATATTTGAAGCCCATAGAGGGCTATGGAAAAAGGAAATATCTTCCGTTCAAAACTGGAAAAGCTTTCTGAGTAACTGCTCTGTGTTCTCTTAATTCATCTCACAGAGTTACATCTTTCCTTTTAAGAAGACTTTCGCTAAGGCTGTTCTTCTGGAATTGGCAAAGGATATTTGGAAGCCCATAGGGCTATGGTGAAAAAGGAATATCTTCCGTTCAAAACTGGAAAGAAGCTTTCTGAGAAACTGCTCTGTGTTCTGTTAATTCATCTCACAGAGTTACATCTTTCCTTCAAGAAGCCTTCGCTAAGGCTGTTCTTGTGGAATTAGCAAAGGATATTTGGAAGCCCTTAGAGGGCTATGGTGAAAGAGGAAATATCTTCCGTTCAAAACTGCAAAGAAGCTTGAGAAACTGCTCTGTGATCTGTTAATTCATCTCACAGAGTTACATATTTCCTTCAAGAAGCCTTTCGCTAAGGCTGTTCTTCTGCAATTGGCTAAGTGGTATTTGGAAGCCCCTATTGGTCTATCGTGAAAAACGAAATATCTTCCGCTCAAAACCGGAAAGAAGCTTTCTGAGAACCTGCTCTGTGTTCTGTTAATTCATCTCACAGAGTTACATTTTCTCTTGAAGAAGCCTTTCGCTAAGGGTGTTCTTGTGGAATTGACAAAGTGATATTTGGAAGCCCATAGAGGGCTATGGTGAAAAGGAAATATCTTCCGTTCAAAACTGGAAAGAAGCTTTCTGGGAAACTGCTCTGTGTTCTGTTAATTCATCTCACAGAGTTACATCTTTCCTTCAAGAAGCCTTTCGCTAAGGCTGTTCTTGTGGAATTAGCAAAGTGATATTTGGAAGCCCATAGAGGGCTATGGTGAAAAGGAAATATCTTCCGTTCAAAACTGGAAAGAAGCTTTCTGAGAAACTGCTCTGTGTTCTCTTAATTCATCTCACAGAGTTACATCTTTCCTTCAAAACCTTTCGCTAAGGCTGTTCTTGAGGAATTGGCAAAGCGATATTTGGAAGCCCATAGAGGGCTATGGTGAAAAGGAAATATCTTCCGTTCAAAACTGCAAAAAGCTTTCTGAGAAACTCCTCTGTGATGTGTTAATTCATCACACAGAGTTACATCTTCCCCTTCAAGAAGCCTTTCGCTAAGGCTGTTCTTGTGGAGTTGGCAAAGTGATATTTAGAAGCCCATAGAGGGCTATGGAGAAAAAGGAATTATCTTCCGTTCAAAACTGGAAAGAAGCTTTCTGAGAAACTACTCTGTGTTCTGTTAATTCATCTCACAGAGTTACATCTTTCCTTCAAAAGACTTTCGCTAAGGCTGTTCTTTTGGAATTGGCAAAGGGATATTTGGAAGCCCGTAGAGGGCTATGGTGAAAAAGGAAGTATCTTCCGTTAAAAACTGGAAAGAAGCTTTCTAAGAAACTGCTCTGTGTTCTGTTAATTCATCTCACAGAGTTACATCTTTCCTTCAAGAAGCCTTTCGCTAAGGCTGTTCTTGTGGAATTGGCAAAGGATATTTGAAGCCCATAGAGGGCTATGGAAAAAGGAAATATCTTCCGTTCAAAACTGGAAAAGCTTTCTGAGTAACTGCTCTGTGTTCTCTTAATTCATCTCACAGAGTTACATCTTTCCTTTTAAGAAGACTTTCGCTAAGGCTGTTCTTCTGGAATTGGCAAAGGATATTTGGAAGCCCATAGGGCTATGGTGAAAAAGGAATATCTTCCGTTCAAAACTGGAAAGAAGCTTTCTGAGAAACTGCTCTGTGTTCTGTTAATTCATCTCACAGAGTTACATCTTTCCTTCAAGAAGCCTTCGCTAAGGCTGTTCTTGTGGAATTGGCAAAGGGATATTTGGAAGCCCTTAGAGGGCTATGGTGAAAGAGGAAATATCTTCCGTTCAAAACTGCAAAGAAGCTTTCTGAGAAACTGCTCTGTGATCTGTTAATTCATCTCACAGAGTTACATATTTCCCTTCAAGAAGCCTTTCGCTAAGGCTGTTCTTCTGCAATTGGCTAAGTGGTATTTGGAAGCCCCTATTGGTCTATCGTGAAAAACGAAATATCTTCCGTTCAAAACCGGAAAGAAGCTTTCTGAGAACCTGCTCTGTGTTCTGTTAATTCATCTCACAGAGTTACATTTTTCTCTTCAAGAAGCCTTTCGCTAAGGGTGTTCTTGTGGAATTGGCAAAGTGATATTTGAAGCCCATAGATCTCTATTGTGAAAAAGGAAATATCTTCCGTTCAAACAGGAAAGAAGCTTCCTGAGAAACTGCTCTGTGTTCTCTTAATTCACCTCACAGAGTTACATCTTTCCCTTGAAAAGGCCTTTCGCTAAGGCTGTTCTTGTGGATTTGGCAAAGGGATATTTGGAAGCCCATAGAGGGATATGGTGAAAAAGGAAATATCTTCCGTTCAAAACTGGAAAGAAGCTTTCTGAGAAACTGCTCTGTGTTCTGTTAATTCATCTCACAGAGTTACATCTTTCCCTTCAAGAAGCCTTTCGCTAAGGCTGTTCATGTGGAATTGGCAAAGAGATATTTGGAAGCCCATAGAGGGCTATGGTGAAAAAGGAAATATCTTCCGTTCAAAACTGGAAAGAAGCTTTCTGAGAAACTGCTCTGTGTTCTTTTAATTCATCTCACAGAGTTACATCTTTCCTTTTAAGAAGCCTTTCGCTAAGGCTGTTCTTCTGGAATTGGCAAAAGGATATTTGGAAGCCCATAGAGGGCTATGGTGAAAAGGGAAATATCTTCCGTTCAAACTGGAAAGAAGGTTCCTGGGAAACTGCTCTGTGTTCTGTTAATTCATCTCACAGAGTTACATCTTTCCCTTCAAAAAGCCTTTCTCTAAGGCTGTTCTTGTGGAATTGGCAAAGTGATATTTGGAAGCCCATAGAGGGCTATGGTGTAAAAGGAAATATCTTCCGTTGAAAACGGGAAAGAAGCTTTCTGAGAAACTGCTCTGTGTTCTGTTAATTCATCTCACAGAGTTACATCTTTCCCTTCAAGAAGCCTTTCGCTAAGGCTGTTCTTGTGGAATTGGCAAAGTGATATTTGGAAGCCCATATATGGCTATGGAGAAAAAGGAAATATCTTCCGTTCAAAACTGGAAAGAAGCTTTCTGAGAAACTGCTCTGTGTTCTCTTAATTCATCTCACAGAGTTACATCTTTCCCTTCAAGAAGCCTTTCGCTAAGGCTGTTCTTGAGGAATTGGCAAAGCGATACTTGGAAGCCCATAGAGGGCTATGGTGAAAAAGGAAATATCTTCCGTTCAAAACTGGAAACAAGCTTTCTGAGAAACTGCTCCGTGTTCTGTTAATTCATCTCACAGAGTTACATCTTTCCTTCAAAAGCCTTTCGCTAAGGCTGTTCTTTTGGAATTGGCAAAGGATATTTGGAAGCCCATAGAGGCTATGGTGAAAAAGGAAATATCTTCCGTTCAAAACTGGAAAGAAGCTTTCTGAGAAACTGCTCTGTGTTCTGTTAATTCATCTCACAGAGTTACATCTTTCCCTTCAAGAAGCCTTTCGCTAAGGCTGTTCTTGTGGAATTGGCAAAGGGATATTTGGAAGCCCTTAGGGGCTATGGTGAAAAAAAATATCTTCCGTTCAAAACTGGAAAGAAGCTTTCTGAGAAACTGCTCTGTGTTCTGTTAATTCATCTCACAGAGTTACATCTTTCCCTTCAAGAAGCCTTTCGCTAAGACTGTTCTTGTGGAACTGGCAAAGTGATATTTGGAAGTCCGTAGAGGGCTATGGTGAAAAAGGAAATATCTTCCGTTCAAAACTGGAAAGAAGCTTTCTGAGAAACTGCTCTGTGTTCTGTTAATTCATCTCACAGAGTTACATCTTTAACTTCAAGAAGCCTTTCGCTAAGGCTGTTCTTGTGGAATTGGCAAAGTGTTATTTGGAAGCCCATAGAGGGCTATGGTGAAAAAGGAAATATGTTCCGTTCAAAACTGGAAAGAAGCTTTCTGAGAAACTGCTCTGTGTTCTGTTAATTCATCTCACAGAGTTACATCTTTCCCTTCAAGAAGCCTTTCGCTAAGGCTGTCCTTGTGGAATTGGCAAAGGGATATTTGAAAGCCCATAGAGGGCTATGGTGAAAAAGGAAATATATTCCGTTCAAAACTGGAAAGAAGCTTTCTGAGAAACTGCTCTGTGTTCTCTTAATTCATCTCACAGAGTTACATCTTTCCTTCAAAAGCCTTCGCTAAGGCTGTTCTTGTGGAATTAGCAAAGCGATATTTGGAAGCCCATAGGGCTATGGTTAAAAAGTAAATATCTTCCGTTCAAAACTGGAAAGAAGCTTTCTGAGAAACTGCTCTGTGTTCTGTTAATTCATCTCACAGAGTTACATCTTTCCCTTCAAGAAGCCTTTCGCTAAGGCTGTTCTTGTGGAATTGGCAAAAGGATATTTGGAAGACCATAGAAGTCTATTTAGAAAAAGGAAATATCTTCCGTTCAAAACTGGAAAGAAGCTTTCTGAGAAACTGCTCTGTGTTCTGTTAATTCATGTCACAGAGTTACATCTTTCCCTTCAAGAATCCTTTCGCTAAGGCTGTTCTTGTGGAATTGGCAAAGTGATATTTGGAAGCCCATAGAGGGCTATGGTGAAAAAGGAAATATCTTCCGTTGTAAACTAGAAAGAAGCTTTCTGAGAAACTGCTCTGTGTTCTGTTAATTCATCTCACAGAGTTACATCTTTCCCTTCAAGCCTCTCGCTAAGGCTGTTCTTGTGGAATTGGCAAAGTGATATTTGGAAGCCCATAGAGGGCTATGGTGAAAAAGGAAATATCTTCCGCTCAAAACTGGAAGAAGCTTTCTGAGAAACTGCTCTGTGTTCTGTTAATTCATCTCAAGACTTACATCTTTCCTTCAGAAGCCTTTCGCTAAGGCTGTTCTTGTGGAATTAGCAAAGGATATTTGGAAGCCCATTGAGGGCTATGGTGAGAAAGGAAATTTCTTCCGTTCTAAACAGGAAAGAAGCTTTCTGAGAAACTGCTCTGTGTTCTGTGAATTCATCTCACAGAGTTACATCTTTCCCTTCTAGAAGCCTTTCGCTAAGGCTGTTCTTGTGGAATTGGCAAAGAAATATGTGGAAGCCCATAGAGGGCTATGGTGAAAAAGGAAATATCTTCCGTTCAAAACTGGAAAGAAGCATTCGGAGAAACTGCTCTGTGTTCTGTTAATTCATCTACAGAGTTACATCTTTCCCTTCAAGAAGCCTTTCGCTAAGGCTGTTCTTGAGTAATTGGCAGAGGTATATTTGGAAGCCCATAGAGGGGAACGGTGAAAAAGGAAATATCTTCCGTTCAAAACTGGAAAGAAGCTTTCGGAGAAATGCTCTGTGTTCTGTTAATTCTTCTCACAGAGTTACATCTTTCTCTTCAAGAAGCCTTTCGCTAAGGTGTTCTTGTGGAATTGGCAAAGGGATACTTGAAGCCCATAGATCTCTATTGTGAAAAAGGAAATATCATCCGTTCAAACAGGAAAGAAGGTTCTGAGAAACTGCTCTGTGTTCTGTTAATTCATCTCACAGAGTTACATCTTTCCTTCAAAAGCCTTTCCTCGCTAAGGCTGTTCTTGTGGAATTGGCAAAGTGATATTTGGAAGCCCATAGAGGGCTATGGTGAAAAAGGAAATATCTTCCGCTCAAAACTGGAAAGAAGCTTTCTGAGAAACTGCTCTGTGTTCTGTTAATTCATCTCACAGAGTTACATCTTTCCTTCAAGAAGCCTTTCGCTAAGGCTGTTCTTGTGGAATTGGCAAAGTGATATTTGGAAGCCCATAGAGGGCTATGGTGAAAAAGGAAATATCTTCCGTTCAAAACTGGAAAGAAGCTTTCTGAGAAACTGCTCTGTGTTCTGTTAATTCATCTCACAGAGTTACATCTTTCCCTTCAAGAAGCCTTTCGCTAAGGCTGTTCTTGAGGAATTGGCAAAGCGATATTTGGAAGCCCATAGAGGGCTATGGTGAAAAAGGAAATATCTTCCGTTCAAAACTGGAAACAAGCTTTCTGAGAAACTGCTCCGTGTTCTGTTAATTCATCTCACAGAGTTACATCTTTCCCTTCAAGAAGCCTTTCGCTAAGGCTGTTCTTGTGAATTGGCAAAGGATATTTGGAAGCCCATAGAGGGCTATGGTGAAAAAGGAAATATCTTCCGCTCAAAACTGGAAAGAAGCTTGAGAAACTGCTCTGTGTTCTGTTAATTCATCTCACAGAGTTACATCTTTCCTTCAAGAAGCCTTTCGCTAAGGCTGTTCTTGTGGAATTAGGGATATTTGGAAGCCCATAGAGGGCTATGGTGAAAAAGGAAATATCTTCCGTTCAAAACTGGAAAGAAGCTTTCTGAGAAACTGCTCTGTGTTCTGTTAATTCATCTCACAGAGTTACATCTTTCCCTTCAAGAAGCCTTTCGCTAAGGCTGTTCTTGTGGAACTGGCAAAGTGATATTTGGAAGCCCGTAGAGGGCTATGGTGAAAAAGGAAATATCTTCCGCTCAAAACTGGAAAGAAGCTTGAGAAACTGCTCTGTGTTCTGTTAATTCATCTCACAGAGTTACATCTTTCCTTCAAGAAGCCTTTCGCTAAGGCTGTTCTTGTGGAATTGGCAAAGGATATTTGGAAGCCCATAGAGGGCTATGGTGAAAAAGGAAATATCTTCCGTTCAAAACTGGAAAGAAGCTCTGAGAAACTGCTCCTGTGTTCTGTTAATTCATCTCACAGAGTTACATCTTTCCCTTCAAAAGCCTTTCGCTAAGGCTGTTCTTGTGGAATTGGCAAAGGATATTTGGAAGCCCATAGAGGGCTATGGTGAAAAAGGAAATATCTTCCGTTCAAAACTGGAAAGAAGCTTTCTGAGAAACTGCTCTGTGTTCTGTTAATTCATCTCACAGAGTTACATCTTTCCTTCAAGAAGCCTTCGCTAAGGCTGTTCTTGTGGAATTGGCAAAGCGATATTTGGAAGCCCATAGAGGGCTATGGTGAAAAAGGAAATATCTTCCGCTCAAAACTGGAAAGAAGCTCTGAGAAACTGCTCTGTGTTCTGTTAATTCATCTCACAGAGTTACATCTTTCCCTTCAAGAAGCCTTTCGCTAAGGCTGTTCTTGTGGAATTGGCAAAGGATATTTGGAAGACCATAGAGGGCTATGGTGAAAAAGGAAATATCTTCCGTTCAAAACTGGAAAGAAGCTTTCAGAAACTGCTCTGTGTTCTGTTAATTCATCTCACAGAGTTACATCTTTCCCTTCAAGAAGCCTTTCGCTAAGGCTGTTCTTGTGGAATTGGCAAAGTGATATTTCGAAGCCCATAGAGGGCTATGGTGAAAAAAGAAATATCTTCCGCTCAAAACTAGAAAGAAGCTTTCTGAGAAACTGCTCTGTGTTCTGTTAATTCATCTCACAGAGTTACATCTTTCCCTTCAAGAAGCCTTTCGCTAAGGCTGTTCTTGTGGAATTGGCAAAGGAAATTTGGAAGCCCATAGAGGGCTATGGTGAAAAAGGAAATATCTTCCGTTCAAAACTGGAAAGAAGCTTTCTGAGAAACTGCTCTGTGTTCTGTTAATTCATCTCACAGAGTTACATCTTTCCTTCAAGAAGCCTTTCGCTAAGGCTGTTCTTCTGGAATTGGCAAAGTGGATATTTGGAAGCCCATAGAGGGCTATGGTGAAAAAGGAAATATCTTCCGTTCAAAACTGGAAAGAAGCTCTGAGAAACTGCTCTGTGTTCTGTTAATTCATCTCAAGACTTACATCTTTCCCTTCAAGAAGCCTTTCGCTAAGGCTGTTCTTGTGGAATTGGCAAGGATATTTGGAAGCCCATGAGGGCTATGGTGAAAAAGGAAATATCTTCCGTTCAAACAGGAAAGAAGCTTGAGAAACTGCTCTGTGTTCTGTGTCACAGAGTTACATCTTTCCTTCAAGAAGCCTTCGCTAAGGCTGTTCTTGTGGAATTGGCAAAAGATATTTGGAAGCCCATAGAGGGCTATGGTGAAAAAGGAAATATCTTCCGTTCAAAACTGGAAAGAAGCTTTCTGAGAAACTGCTCTGTGTTCTGTTAATTCATCTCACAGAGTTACATCTTTCCCTTCAAGCCTTTCGCTAAGGCTGTTCTTGAGTAATTGGCAAAAGTATATTTGGAAGCCCATAGAGGGCTATGGTGAAAAAGGAAATATCTTCCGTTCAAAACTGGAAAGAAGCTTTCTGAGAAACTGCTCTGTGTTCTGTTAATTCATCTCACAGAGTTACATCTTTCTCTTCAAGAAGCCTTTCGCTAAGGCTGTTCTTGTGGAATTGGCAAGGATATTTGGAAGCCCATAGACTATTGGTGAAAAGGAAATATCTTCCGTTCAAAACTGGAAAAGAAGGTTCTGAGAAACTGCTCTGTGTTCTGTTAATTCATCTCACAGAGTTACATCTTTCCTTCAAAGGCCTTTCGCTAAGGCTGTTCTTGTGGAATTGGCAAAGGATATTTGGAAGCCCATAGAGGGCTATGGTGAAAAAAATTTCCTTCCGCTCAAAACTGGAAAGAAGCTTTCTGAGAAACTGCTCTGTGTTCTGCTAATCATCATCACAGAGTTACATCTTTCCTTCAAGAAGCCTTTCGCTAAGGCTGTTCTTGTGGAATTGGCAAAGATATTTGGAAGCCCATAGAGGCTATGGTGAAAAAGGAAATATCTTCCGTTCAAACAGGAAAGAAGCTTCTGAGAAACTGCTCTGTGTTCTGTTAATTCATCTCACAGAGTTACATCTTTCCCTTGAAAAGGCCTTTCGCTAAGGCTGTTCTTGTGGAATTGGCAAAGGTATATTTGGAAGCCCATAGAGGGCTATGGTGAAAAGGAAATATCTTCCGTTCAAAACTGGAAAGAAGCTTTCTGAGAAACTGCTCTGTGTTCTGTTAATTCATCTCACAGAGTTACATCTTTCCCTTCAGAAGCCTTTCGCTAAGGCTGTTCTTGTGAATTGGCAAAGGATATTTGGAAGCCCATAGAGGGCTATGGTGAAAAAGGAAATATCTTCCGTTCAAAACTGGAAAGAAGCTTCTGAGAAACTGCTCTGTGTTCTCTTAATTCATCTCACAGAGTTACATCTTTCCTTCAAGAAGCCTTTTAAGGCTGTTCTTGTGGAATTGGCAAAGGATATTTGGAAGCCCATAGAGGCTATGGTGAAAAGGAAATATCTTCCGTTCAAAACTGGAAAGAAGCTTTCTGAGAAACTGCTCTGTGTTCTGTTAATTCATCTCACAGAGTTACATCTTTCCCTTCAAGAAGCCTTTCGCTAAGGCTGTTCTTGTGGAATTGGCAAAGTGGTATTTGAAGCCCATAGAGGCTATGGTGAAAAAAATATCTTCCGTTCAAAACTGGAAAGAAGCTTTCTGAGAAACTGCTCTGTGTTCTGTTAATTCATCTCACAGAGTTACATCTTTCCCTTCAAGAAACCTTTCGCTAAGGCTGTTCTTGTGCAATTGGCAAAGTGATATTTGGAAGCCCATAGAGGGCTATGGTGAAAAGGAAATATCTTCCGTTCAAAACTGGAAAGAAGCTTGAGAAACTGCTCTGTGTTCTGTTAATTCATCTCACAGAGTTACATCTTTCCCTTCAAGAAGCCTTTCGCTAAGGCTGTTCTTGTGGAATTGGCAAAGGATATTTGGAAGCCCATAGAGAGCTATGGTGAAAAAGGAAATATCTTCCGCTCAATACTGGAAAGAAGCTGAGAAATGCTCTGTGTTCTGTTAATTCATCTCACAGAGTTACATCTTTCCCTTCAAGAAGCCTTTCGCTAAGGCTGTTCTTGTGGAATTGGCAAAGGATATTTGGAAGCCCATAGATCTCTATGGTGAAAAGGAAATATCTTCCGTTCAAAACTGGAAAGAAGCTTCAGAAACTGCTCTGTGTTCTGTTAATTCATCTCACAGAGTTACATCTTTCCCTTCAAGAAGGTCTTTCGCTAAGGCTGTTCTTGTGGAATTGGCAAAGGATATTTGGAAGCCCATAGAGGGCTATGGTGAAAAGGAAATATCTTCCGTTCAAAACTGGAAAGAAGCTTGAGAAACTGCTCTGTGTTCTGTTAATTCATCTCACAGAGTTACATCTTTCCTTCAAGAAGCCTTTCGCTAAGGCTGTTCTTGTGGAATTGGCAAAGAGATATTTGGAAGCCATAGAGGGCTATGGTGAAAAGGAAATATCTTCCGTTCAAAACTGGAAAGAAGCTTTGAGAAACTACTCTGTGTTCTGTTAATTCATCTCACAGAGTTACATCTTTCCTTTAAGAAGCCTTCGCTAAGGCTGTTCTTCTGGAATTGGCAAGGATATTTGGAAGCCCATAGAGGGCTATGGTGAAAAAGGAAATATCTTCCGCTCAAAACTGGAAAGAAGCTTTTGAGAAACTGCTCTGTGATTCTGTTAATTCATCTCACAGAGTTACATCTTTCCTTCAACAAGCCTTTCGCTAAGGCTGTTCTTGTGGAATTGGCAAAGTGATATTTGGAAGACCATAGAGGCTATGGTGAAAAGGAAATATCTTCCGTTCAAAACTGGAAAGAAGCTTTGAGAAACTGCTCTGTGTTCTGTTAATTCATCTCACAGAGTTACATCTTTCCCTTCAAAAGCCTTTCGCTAAGACTGTTCTTGTGGAATTGGCAAAGTGATATTTGGAAGTCCCATAGAGGGCTATGGTGAAAAGGAAATATCTTCCGCTCAAAACTGGAAAGAAGCTTTCTGAGAAACTGCTCTGTGTTCTGTTAATTCATCTCACAGAGTTACATCTTTAACTTCAAGAAGCCTTTCGCTAAGGCTGTTCTTGTGGAATTGGCAAAGTGGTATTTGGAAGCCCATAGAGGGCTATGGTGAAAAGGAAATATCTTCCGTTCAAAACTGGAAAGAAGCTTTCCAGAAACTGCTCTGTGTTCTGTTAATTCATCTCACAGAGTTACATCTTTCCCTTCAAGAAGCCTTTCGCTAAGGCTGTTCTTGTGGAATTGGCAAAGGATATTTGAAGCCCATAGAGGGCTATGGTGAAAAGGAAATATCTTCCGCTCAAAACTGGAAAGAAGCTTGAGAAACTGCTCTGTGTTCTCTTAATTCATCTCACAGAGTTACATCTTTCCCTTCAAGAAGCCTTTCGCTAAGGCTGTTCTTGTGGAATTGGCAAAGGATATTTGAAGCCCATAGAGGGCTATGGTGAAAAAGTAAATATCTTCCGCTCAAAACTGGAAAGAAGCTTTCTGAGAAACTGCTCTGTGTTCTGTTAATTCATCTCACAGAGTTACATCTTTCCCTTCAAGAAGCCTTCGCTAAGGCTGTTCTTGTGGAATTGGCAAAGGATATTTGGAAGCCCATAGAGGTCTATTTAGAAAAGGAAATATCTTCCGTTCAAAACTGGAAAGAAGCTTTCTGAGAAACTGCTCTGTGTTCTGTTAATTCATCTCACAGAGTTACATCTTTCCTTCAAAAGCCTTCGCTAAGGCTGTTCTTGTGGAATTGGCAAAGGATATTTGGAAGCCCATAGAGGGCTATGGTGAAAAATATCTTCCGCTCAAAACTGGAAAGAAGCTTTCTGAGAAACTGCTCTGTGTTCTGTTAATTCATCTCACAGAGTTACATCTTTCCCTTCAAGAAGCCTTTCGCTAAGGCTGTTCTTGTGGAATTGGCAAAGGATATTTGGAAGCCCATAGAGGGCTATGGTGAAAAGGAAATATCTTCCGCTGAAAACTGGAAAGAAGCTTTCTGAGTAACTGCTCTGTGTTCTGTTAATTCATCTCACAGAGTTACATCTTTCCCTTCAAGAAGCCTTTCGCTAAGGCTGTTCTTGTGGAATTGGCAAAGTGATTTGGAAGCCCATAGAGGGCTATGGTGAAAAGGAAATATCTTCCGTTCAAAACTGGAAAGAAGCTTTCTGAGAAACTGCTCTGTTATGTTAATTCATCTCACAGAGTTACATCTTTCCTTCAAGAAGCCTTTCGCTAAGGCTGTTCTTTTGGAATTGGCAAAGTGGTATTTGGAAGCCCATAGAGGGCTATGGTGAAAAGGAAATATCTTCCGTTCAAAACTGGAAAGAAGCTTTCTGAGAAACTGCTCTGTGTTCTGTTAATTCATCTCACAGAGTTACATCTTTCCCTTCAAAAGCCTTTCGCTAAGGCTGTTCTTGTGGAATTGGCAAAGTGGATATTTGGAAGCCCATTGAGGGCTATGGTGAAAAGGAAATTTCTTCCGTTCAAAACTGGAAAGAAGCTTTCTGAGAAACTGCTCTGTGTTCTGTGAATTCATCTCACAGAGTTACATCTTTAACTTCAAGAAGCCTTTCGCTAAGGCTGTTCTTGTGGAATTGGCAAAGGATATTTGGAAGCCCATAGAGGGCTATGGTGAAAAGGAAATATCTTCCGTTCAAAACTGGAAAGAAGCTTTCGAGAAACTGCTCTGTGTTCTGTTAATTCATCTACAGAGTTACATCTTTCCCTTCAAGAAGCCTTTCAAGGCTGTTCTTGTGGAATTGGCAGAGGTATATTTGGAAGCCCATAGAGGGGATGGTGAAAAGGAAATATCTTCCGTTCAAAACTGGAAAGAAGCTTCTGAGAAATGCTCTGTGTTCTGTTAATTCATCTCACAGAGTTACATCTTTCTTCAAGAAGCCTTCGCTAAGGCTGTTCTTGTGGAATTGGCAAAGGATATTTGGAAGCCCATAGATCTCTATTGTGAAAAGGAAATATCTTCCGTTCAAAACTGGAAAGAAGCTTTCGAGAAACTGCTCTGTGTTCTCTTAATTCATCTCACAGAGTTACATCTTTCCCTCTTCAAGGCCTTTCGCTAAGGCTGTTCTTGTGCAATTGGCAAGGATATTTGGAAGCCCATAGAGGGCTATGGTGAAAAAAATATCTTCCGCTCAAAACTGGAAAGAAGCTTTCTGAGAAACTGCTCTGTGTTCTGCTAATTCATCTCACAGAGTTACATCTTTCCTTCAAGAAGCCTTTCGCTAAGGCTGTTCTTGTGGAATTGGCAAAGATATTTGGAAGCCCATAGATGGCTATGGTGAAAAGGAAATATCTTCGTTCAAACAGGAAAGAAGCTTCCTGAGAAACTGCTCTGTGTTCTGTTAATTCATCTCACAGAGTTACATCTTTCCCTTGAAAAGGCCTTTCGCTAAGGCTGTTCTTGTGGAATTGGCAAAGGATATTTAGAAGCCCATAGAGGGCTATGGTGAAAAAGGAAATATCTTCCGCTCAAAACTGGAAAGAAGCTTTCTGAGAAACTGCTCCATGTTCTGTTAATTCATCTCACAGAGTTACATCTTTCTTCAAGAAGCCTTTCGCTAAGGCTGTTCTTGTATAATTGGCAAACGGATATTTGGAAGCCCATAGAGGGCTATGGTGAAAAAGGGATATATCTTCCGTTCAAAACTGGAAAGAAGCTGGAGAAACTGCTCTGTGTTCTCTTAATTCATCTCACAGAGTTACATCTTTCCCTTCAAGAAGCCTTCGCTAAGGCTGTTCTTGTGGAATTGGCAAAGGATATTTGGAAGCCCATAGAGGGCTATGGTGAAAAAGGAAATATCTTCCGCTCAAAACTGGAAAGAAGCTTGAGAAACTGCTCTGTGTTCTGTTAATTCATCTCACAGAGTTACATCTTTCCTTCAAGAAGCCTTTCGCTAAGGCTGTTCTTCTGCAATTGGCAAAGTGGTATTTGGAAGCCCTAGCGGTCTATGGTGAAAAAAAATATCTTCCGTTCAAAACTGGAAAGAAGCTTTCTGAGACTGCTCTGTGTTCTGTTAATTCATCTCACAGAGTTACATCTTTCCTTCAAGAAACCTTTCGTAAGGCTGTTCTTGTGGAATTGGCAAAGTGATATTTGGAAGCCCATAGAGGGCTATGGTGAAAAAGGAAATATCTTCCGTTCAAAACTGGAAAGAAGCTTTCTGAGAAACTCTGTGTTCTGTTAATTCATCTCACAGAGTTACATCTTTCCCTTCAAGAAGCCTTTCGCTAAGGCTGTTCTTGTGGAATTGGCAAAGGATATTTGGAAGCCCATAGAGAGCTACGGTGAAAAAGGAAATATCTTCCGTTCAAAACTGGAAAGAAGCTTTTGAGAAATGCTCTGTGTTCTGTTAATTCATCTCACAGAGTTACATCTTTCTTCAAGAAGCCTTTCGCTAAGGCTGTTCTTGTGGAATTGGCAAAGGATATTTGGAAGCCCATAGATCTCTATTGTGAAAAAGGAAATATCTTCCGTTCAAACAGGAAAGAAGCTTCTGAGAAACTGCTCTGTGTTCTGTTAATTCATCTCACACAGTTACATCTTTCCCTTGAAAAGGTCTTTCGCTAAGGCTGTTCTTGTGGAATTGGCAAGATATTTGGAAGCCCATAGAGGGCTATGGTGAAAAGGAAATATCTTCCGTTCAAAACTGGAAAGAAGCTTTCAGAAACTGCTCTGTGTTCTGTTAATTCATCTCACAGAGTTACATCTTTCCTTCAAGAAGCCTTTCGCTAAGGCTGTTCTTGTGGAATTGGCAAAGGATATTTGGAAGCCCATAGAGGGCTATGGTGAAAAGGAAATATCTTCCGTTCAAAACTGGAAAGAAGCTTTCTGAGAAACTGCTCTGTGTTCTGTTAATTCATCTCACAGAGTTACATCTTTCCCTTCAAGAAGCCTTTCGCTAAGACTGTTCTTGTGGAACTGGCAAAGTGATATTTGGAAGTCCATAGAGGGCTATGGTGAAAAGGAAATATCTTCCGTTCAAAACTGGAAAGAAGCTTTCTGAGAAACTGCTCTGTGTTCTGTTAATTCATCTCACAGAGTTACATCTTTAACTTCAAAAGCCTTTCGCTAAGGCTGTTCTTGTGGAATTGGCAAAGTGATATTTGGAAGCCCATAGAGGGCTATGGTGAAAAGGAAATATCTTCCGCTCAAAACTGGAAAGAAGCTTTCTGAGAAACTGCTCTGTGTTCTGTTAATTCATCTCACAGAGTTACATCTTTCCCTTCAAGCCTTTCGCTAAGGCTGTCTTGTGGAATTGGCAAAGGATATTTGAAGCCCATAGAGGGCTATGGTGAAAAGGAAATATATTCCGTTCAAACTGAAAGAAGCTTTCTGAGAAACTGCTCTGTGTTCTCTTAATTCATCTCACAGAGTTACATCTTTCCTTCAAGAAGCCTTTCACAAGGCTGTTCTTGTGGAATTGGCAAAGCGATATTTGGAAGCCCATAGAGGGCTATGGTTAAAAGTAAATATCTTCCGTTCAAAACTGGAAAGAAGCTTTCTGAGAAACTGCTCTGTGTTCTGTTAATTCATCTCACAGAGTTACATCTTTCCTTCAAGAAGCCTTTCGCTAAGGCTGTTCTTGTGGAATTGGCAAAGGATATTTGGAAGCCCCATGAAGTCTATAAAAAGGAAATATCTTCCGTTCAAAACTGGAAAGAAGCTTTCTGAGAAACTGCTCTGTGTTCTGTTAATTCATCTCACAGAGTTACATCTTTCCCTTCAAGAACTTTCGCTAAGGCTGTTCTTGTGGAATTGGCAAAGTGATATTTGGAAGCCCATAGAGGGCTATGGTGAAAAAGGAAATATCTTCCGTTCAAAACTGGAAAGAAGCTTTTGAGAAACTGCTCTGTGTTCTGTTAATTCATCTCACAGAGTTACATCTTTCCCTTCAAGAAGCCTTCGCTAAGGCTGTTCTTGTGGAATTGGCAAGGATATTTGGAAGCCCATAGAGGGCTATGGTGAAAAAGGAAATACCTTCCGCTCAAAACTGGAAAGAAGCTTTCTGAGAAACTGCTCTGTGTTCTGTTAATTCATCTCACAGAGTTACATCTTTCCTTCAAGAAGCCTTCGCTAAGGCTGTTCTTTTGGAATTGGCAAAGTGGTATTTGGAAGCCCATAGAGGGCTATGGTGAAAAAGGAAATATCTTCCGTTCAAAACTGGAAAAAGCTTTCTGAGAAACTGCTCTGTGTTCTGTTAATTCATCTCACAGAGTTACATCTTTCCTTCAAAAGCCTTCGCTAAGGCTGTTCTTGTGGAATTGGCAAAGGATATTTGGAAGCCCATTGAGGGCTATGGTGAGAAAGGAAATATCTTCCGTTCAAACAGGAAAGAAGCTTTCTGAGAAACTGCTCTGTGTTCTGTGAATTCATGTCACAGAGTTACATCTTTCCCTTCAAGAAGCCTTCGCTAAGGCTGTTCTTGTGGAATTGGCAAAAGATATTTGGAAGCCCATAGAGGGCTATGGTGAAAAGGAAATATCTTCCGTTCAAAACTGGAAAGAAGCTTTCGGAGAAACTGCTCTGTGTTCTGTTAATTCATCTACAGAGTTACATCTTTCCCTTCAAGAAGCCTTCGCTAAGGCTGTTCTTGTGGAATTGGCAGAGGTATATTTGGAAGCCCATAGAGGGCTATGGTGAAAAGGAAATATCTTCCGTTCAAAACTGGAAAGAAGCTTTCGGAGAAATGCTCTGTGTTCTGTTAATTCTTCTCACAGAGTTACATCTTTCTCTTCAAGAAGCCTTCGCTAAGGTGTTCTTGTGGAATTGGCAAAGGATATTTGGAAGCCCATAGATCTCTATGGTGAAAAGGAAATATCATCCGTTCAAACAGGAAAGAAGGTTCCTGAGAAACTGCTCTGTGTTCTCTTAATTCATCTCACAGAGTTACATCTTTCCCTTGAAAAGGCCTTTCGCTAAGGCTGTTCTTGTGGAATTGGCAAAGGGATATTTGGAAGCCCATAGAGGGCTATGGTGAAAAAAAAAAATCTTCCGTTCAAAACTGGAAAGAAGCTTTCTGAGAAACTGCTCTGTGTTCTGCTAATTCATCTCACAGAGTTACATCTTTCCCTTCAAGAAGCCTTTCGCTAAGGCTGTTCTTGTGGAATTGGCAAAAAGATATTTGGAAGCCCATAGATGGCTATGGTGAAAAAGGAAATATCTTCCGTTCAAACAGGAAAGAAGCTTCCTGAGAAACTGCTCTGTGTTCTCTTAATTCATCTCACAGAGTTACATCTTTCCCTTGAAAAGGCCTTTCGCTAAGGCTGTTCTTGTGGAATTGGCAAAGGGATATTTGGAAGCCCATAGAGGGCTATGGTGAAAAAGGAAATATCTTCCGTTCAAAACTGGAAAGAAGCTTTCTGAGAAACTGCTCCATGTTCTGTTAATTCATCTCACAGAGTTACATCTTTCCCTTCAAGAAGCCTTTCGCTAAGGCTGTTCTTGTGTAATTGGCAAACGGATATTTGGAAGCCCATAGAGGGCTATGGGGAACAGGGATATATCTTCCGTTCAAAACTGGAAAGAAGCTTTCTGAGAAACTGCTCTGTGTTCTGTTAATTCATCTCACAGAGTTACATCTTTCCCTTCAAGAAGCCTTTCGCTAAGGCTGTTCTTGTGGAATTGGCAAAGGATATTTGGAAGCCCTTAGAGGGCTATGGTGAAAAAGGAAATATCTTCCGTTCAAAACTGGAAAGAAGCTTTCTGAGAAACTGCTCTGTGATTTGTTAATTCATCTCACAGAGTTACATCTTTCCCTTCAAGAAGCCTTTCGCTAAGGCTGTTCTTCTGCAATTGGCAAAGTGGTATTTGGAAGCCCCTAGAGGTCTATGGTGAAAAACGAAATATCTTCCGTTCAAAACTGGAAAGAAGCTTTCTGAGACTGCTCTGTGTTCTGTTAATTCATCTCACAGAGTTACATTTTTCCCTTCAAGAAACCTTTCGTAAGGCTGTTCTTGTGCAATTGGCAAAGTGATATTTGGAAGCCCATAGAGGGCTATGGTGAAAAGGGAAATATCTTCTGTTCAAAACTGGAAAGAAGCTTTCTGAGAAACTGCTCTGTGTTCTGTTAATTCATCTCACAGAGTTACATCTTTCCCTTCAAGAAGCCTTTCGCTAAGGCTGATCTTGTGGAATTGGCAAAGTGATATTTGGAAGCCCATAGAGAGCTACGGTGAAAAAGGAAATATCTTCCGTTCAATACTGGAAAGAAGCTTTCGGAGAAATGCTCTGTGTTCTGTTAATTCTTCTCACAGAGTTACATCTTTCTCTTCAAGAAGCCTTTCGCTAAGGGTGTTCTTGTGGAATTGGCAAAGGGATATTTGAAGCCCATAGATCTCTATTGTGAAAAAGGAAATATCTTCCGTTCAAACAGGAAAGAAGCTTCCTGAGAAACTGCTCTGTGTTCTCTTAATTCATCTCACAGTTACATCTTTCCCTTGAAAAGGTCTTTCGCTAAGGCTGTTCTTGTGGAATTGGCAAAGGATATTTGGAAGCCCATAGAGGGCTATGGTGAAAAGGAAATATCTTCCGTTCAAAACTGGAAAGAAGCTTTCTGAGAAACTGCTCTGTGTTCTGTTAATTCATCTCACAGAGTTACATCTTTCCCTTCAAGAAGCCTTTCGCTAAGGCTGTTCTTGTAATTGGCAAAGAGATATTTGGAAGCCCATAGAGAGCTACGGTGAAAAAGGAAATATCTTCCGCTCAAACAGGAAAGAAGCTTCTGAGAAACTGCTCTGTGTTCTGTTAATTCTTCTCACAGAGTTACATCTTTCTCTTCAAGAAGCCTTTCGCTAAGGCTGTTCTTGTGGAATTGGCAAAGGATATTTGGAAGCCCATAGATCTCTATTGTGAAAAGGAAATATCTTCCGTTCAAACAGGAAAGAAGCTTCCTGAGAAACTGCTCTGTGTTCTCTTAATTCATCTCACACAGTTACATCTTTCCCTTGAAAAGGTCTTTCGCTAAGGCTGTTCTTGTGGAATTGGCAAAGGATATTTGGAAGCCCATAGAGGGCTATGGTGAAAAGGAAATATCTTCCGTTGAAAACTGGAAAGAAGCTTTCTGAGAAACTGCTCTGTGTTCTGTTAATTCATCTCACAGAGTTACATCTTTCCTTCAAGAAGCCTTTCGCTAAGGCTGTTCTTGTGGAATTGGCAAAGAGATATTTGGAAGCCCCTAGAGGGCTATGGTGAAAAAGGAAATATCTTCCGTTCAAAACTGGAAAGAAGCTTTCTGAGAAACTACTCTGTGTTCTGTTAATTCATCTCACAGAGTTACATCTTTCCCTTTAAGAAGCCTTTCGCTAAGGCTGTTCTTCTGGAATTGGCAAAGGGATATTTGGAAGCCCATAGAGGGCTATGGTGAAAAAGGAAATATCTTCCGTTCAAAAGTGGAAAGAAGCTTTCTGAGAAACTGCTCTGTGATTTGTTAATTCATCTCACAGAGTTACATCTTTCCCTTCAACAAGCCTTTCGCTAAGGCTGTTCTTGTGGAATTGGCAAAGTGATATTTGGAAGACCATAGAGGGCTATGGTGAAAAAGGAAATATCTTCCGTTGAAAACTGGAAAGAAGCTTTCTGAGAAACTGCTCTGTGTTCTGTTAATTCATCTCACAGAGTTACATCTTTCCCTTCAAGAAGCCTTTCGCTAAGACTGTTCTTGTGGAACTGGCAAAGTGATATTTGGAAGTCCGTAGAGGGCTATGGTGAAAAAGGAAATATCTTCCGTTCAAAACTGGAAAGAAGCTTTCTGAGAAACTGCTCTGTGTTCTGTTAATTCATCTCACAGAGTTACATCTTTAACTTCAAGAAGCCTTTCGCTAAGGCTGTTCTTGTGGAATTGGCAAGTAAGGATATTTGGAAGCCCATAGAGGGCTATGGTGAAAAAGGAAATATGTTCCGTTCAAAACTGGAAAGAAGCTTTCTGAGAAACTGCTCTGTGTTCTGTTAATTCATCTCACAGAGTTACATCTTTCCCTTCAAGAAGCGTTTCGCTAAGGCTGTCCTTGTGGAATTGGCAAAGGGATATTTGAAAGCCCATAGAGGGCTATGGTGAAAAAGGAAATATATTCCGTTCAAAACTGGAAAGAAGCTTTCTGAGAAACTGCTCTGTGTTCTCTTAATTCATCTCACAGAGTTACATCTTTCCCTTCAAGAAGCCTTTCGCTAAGGCTGTTCTTGTGGAATTGGCAAAGCGATATTTGGAAGCCCATAGAGGGCTATGGTTAAAAAGTAAATATCTTCCGTTCAAAACTGGAAAGAAGCTTTCTGAGAAACTGCTCTGTGTTCTGTTAATTCATCTCACAGAGTTACATCTTTCCCTTCAAGAAGCCTTTCGCTAAGGCTGTTCTTGTGGAATTGGCAAAAGGATATTTGGAAGCCCATAGAGGCTATGGTGAAAAGGAAATATCTTCCGCTCAAAACTGGAAAGAAGCTTGAGAAACTGCTCTGTGTTCTGTTAATTCATCTCACAGAGTTACATCTTTCCCTTCAAAAGCCTTTCGCTAAGGCTGTTCTTGTGGAATTGGCAAAGGGATATTTGGAAGCCCATAGAGGGCTATGGTGAAAAAGGAAATATCTTCCGTTCAAAACTGGAAAGAAGCTTCTGAGAAACTGCTCTGTGTTCTGTTAATTCATCTCACAGAGTTACATCTTTCCTTCAAGAAGCCTTTCGCTAAGGCTGTTCTTGTGGAATTGGCAAAGTGATATTTGGAAGCCCATAGAGGGCTATGGTGAAAAAGGAAATATCTTCCGTTCAAAACTGGAAAGAAGCTTTCTGAGAAACTGCTCTGTGTTCTGTTAATTCATCTCACAGAGTTACATCTTTCCCTTCAAGAAGCCTTTCGCTAAGGCTGTTCTTGTGGAATTGGCAAAGTGATATTTGGAAGCCCATAGAGGGCTATGGTGAAAAAGGAAATACCTTCCGTTCAAAACTGGAAAGAAGCTTTCTAAGAAACTGCTCTGTGTTATGTTAATTCATCTCACAGAGTTACATCTTTCCCTTCAAGAAGCCTTTCGCTAAGGCTGTTCTTTTGGAATTGGCAAAGTGGTATTTGGAAGCCCATAGAGGGCTATGGTGAAAAAGGAAATATCTTCCGTTCAAAACTGGAAAGAAGCTTTCTGAGAAACTGCTCTGTGTTCTGTTAATTCATCTCAAAGACTTACATCTTTCCCTTCAAGAAGCCTTTCGCTAAGGCTGTTCTTGTGGAATTGGCAAAGGGATATTTGGAAGCCCATTGAGGGCTATGGTGAGAAAGGAAATTTCTTCCGTTCTAAACAGGAAAGAAGCTTTCTGAGAAACTGCTCTGTGTTCTGTGAATTCATCTCACAGAGTTACATCTTTAACTTCAAGAAGCCTTTCGCTAAGGCTGTTCTTGTGGAATTGGCAAAGAAATATGTGGAAGCCCATAGAGGGCTATGGTGAAAAAGGAAATATCTTCCGTTCAAAACTGGAAAGAAGCATTCGGAGAAACTGCTCTGTGTTCTGTTAATTCATCTACAGAGTTACATCTTTCCCTTCAAGAAGCCTTTCGCTAAGGCGGTTCTTGAGTAATTGGCAGAGGTATATTTGGAAGCCCATAGAGGGGAACGGTGAAAAAGGAAATATCTTCCGTTCAAAACTGGAAAGAAGCTTTCGGAGAAATGCTCTGTGTTCTGTTAATTCTTCTCACAGAGTTACATCTTTCTCTTCAAGAAGCCTTTCGCTAAGGGTGTTCTTGTGGAATTGGCAAAGGGATACTTGAAGCCCATAGATCTCTATTGTGAAAAAGGAAATATCATCCGTTCAAACAGGAAAGAAGGTTCCTGAGAAACTGCTCTGTGTTCTCTTAATTCATCTCACAGAGTTACATCTTTCCCTTGAAAAGGCCTTTCGCTAAGGCTGTTCTTGTGGAATTGGCAAAGGATATTTGGAAGCCCATAGAGGGCTATGGTGAAAAAAATATCTTCCGTTCAAAACTGGAAAGAAGCTTGAGAAACTGCTCTGTGTTCTGCTAATTCATCTCACAGAGTTACATCTTTCCTTCAAGAAGCCTTTCGCTAAGGCTGTTCTTGTGGAATTGGCAAAGATATTTGGAAGCCCATAGATGGCTATGGTGAAAAGGAAATATCTTCCGCTCAAACAGGAAAGAAGCTTCCTGAGAAACTGCTCTGTGTTCTTAATTCATCTCACAGAGTTACATCTTTCCCTTCAAAAGCCTTTCGCTAAGGCTGTTCTTGTGGAATTGGCAAAGGATATTTGGAAGCCCATAGAGGCTATGGTGAAAAGGAAATATCTTCCGTTCAAAACTGGAAAGAAGCTTTCTGAGAAACTGCTCCATGTTCTGTTAATTCATCTCACAGAGTTACATCTTTCCTTCAAGAAGCCTTCGCTAAGGCTGTTCTTGTGGAATTGGCAAAGGATATTTGGAAACCCATAGAGGGCTATGGTGAAAAGGAAATATCTTCCGCTCAAAACTGGAAAGAAGCTGAGAAACTGCTCTGTGTTCTCTTAATTCATCTCACAGAGTTACATCTTTCCTTCAAGAAGCCTTTCGCTAAGGCTGTTCTTGTGGAATTGGCAAAGGATATTTGGAAGCCCTAGAGGGCTATGGTGAAAAGGAAATATCTTCCGTTCAAAACTGGAAAGAAGCTTTCTGAGAAACTGCTCTGTGATTTGTTAATTCATCTCACAGAGTTACATCTTTCCTTCAAGAAGCCTTCGCTAAGGCTGTTCTTCTGCAATTGGCAAAGTGGTATTTGGAAGCCCTAGCGGTCTATGGTGAAAAGGAAATATCTTCCGCTCAAAACTGGAAAGAAGCTTGAGAAACTGCTCTGTGTTCTGTTAATTCATCTCACAGAGTTACATTTTTCCTTCAAGAAACCTTTCGCTAAGGCTGTTCTTGTGCAATTGGCAAAGTGATATTTGAAGCCCATAGAGGCTATGGTGAAAAGGAAATATCTTCCTGTTCAAAACTGGAAAGAAGCTTTCTGAGAAACTGCTCTGTGTTCTGTTAATTCATCTCACAGAGTTACATCTTTCCTTCAAGAAGCCTTTCGCTAAGGCTGATCTTGTGGAATTGGCAAAGTGATATTTGGAAGCCCATAGAGAGCTACGGTGAAAAAGGAAATATCTTCCGTTCAATACTGGAAAGAAGCTTTCGGAGAAATGCTCTGTGTTCTGTTAATTCTTCTCACAGAGTTACATCTTTCTCTTCAAGAAGCCTTCGCTAAGGCTGTTCTTGTGGAATTGGCAAAGGATATTTGAAGCCCATAGATCTCTATTGTGAAAAAGGAAATATCTTCCGTTCAAACAGGAAAGAAGCTTCCTGAGAAACTGCTCTGTGTTCTCTTAATTCATCTCACACAGTTACATCTTTCCCTTGAAAAGGTCTTTCGCTAAGGCTGTTCTTGTGGAATTGGCAAAGGATATTTGGAAGCCCATAGAGGGCTATGGTGAAAAGGAAATATCTTCCGCTCAAAACTGGAAAGAAGCTTTCTGAGAAACTGCTCTGTGTTCTGTTAATTCATCTCACAGAGTTACATCTTTCCCTTCAAGAAGCCTTTCGCTAAGGCTGTTCATGTGTAATTGGCAAAGAGATATTTGGAAGCCGATAGAGGGCTATGGTGAAAAAGGAAATATCTTCCGTTCAAAACTGGAAAGAAGCTTGAGAAACTACTCTGTGTTCTGTTAATTCATCTCACAGAGTTACATCTTTCCCTTTAAGAAGCCTTTCGATAAGGCTGTTCTTCTGGAATTGGCAAAGGGATATTAGGAAGCCCATAGAGGGCTATGGTGAAAAGGGAAATATCTTCGGTTCAAACTGGAAAGAAGGTTCCTGGGAAACTGCTCTGTGTTCTGTTAATTCATCTCACACAGTTACATCTTTCCTTCAAAAGCCTTCGCTAAGGTTGTTCTTGTGGAATTGACAAAGTGATATTTGGAAGCCCATAGAGGGCTATGGTGTAAAAGGAAATATCTTCCATTGAAAAAGGGAAAGAAGCTTTCTGAGAAACTGCTCTGTGTTCTGTTAATTCATCTCACAGAGTTACATCGTTCCCTTCAAGAAGCTTTTCGCTAAGGCTGTTCTTGTGGAATTGGCAAAGGGTTATTTGGAAGCCCATAGATGGCTATGGTGAAAAAGGAAATATCTTCCGTTCAAACAGGAAAGAAGCTTCCTGAGAAAGTGCTCTGTGTTCTCTTAATTCATCTCACAGAGTTACATCTTTCCCTTGAAAAGGCCTTTCGCTAAGGCTGTTCTTGTGGAATTGGCAAAGGGATATTTGGAACCCCAGAGGGCTATGGTGAAAAAGGACATATCTTCCGTTCAAAACTGGAAAGAAGCTTTCGGAGAAACTGCTGTGTGTTCTGCTAATTCATCTCACAGAGTTACATCTTTCTCTTCAAGAAGCCTTTCGCTAAGGCTGTTCTTGTGGAATTGGCAAA
The DNA here is from genome assembly GCA_023783455.1 of Erythrocebus patas. NCBI lineage: Eukaryota > Metazoa > Chordata > Mammalia > Primates > Cercopithecidae > Erythrocebus > Erythrocebus patas. Next base: position 213,033 of record JAKFHT010004461.1, read on the forward strand.
GTGATATTTGGAAGCCCATAGAGGGCTATGGTGAAAAAGGAATTATCTTCCGTTCAAACAGGAAAGAAGCTTCCTGAGAAACTGCTCTGTGTTCTCTTAATTCATCTCACAGAGTTACATCTTTCCCTTGAAAAGGCCTTTCGCTAAGGCTGCTCTTGTGGAATTGGCAAAGGGATATTTGGAAGCCCATAGAGGGCTATGGTGAAAAAGGAAATATCTTCCGTTCAAAACTGGAAAGAAGCTTTCTGAGAAACTGCTCTGTGTTCTGTTAATTCATCTCACAGTGTTACATCTTTAACTTCAAGAAGCCTTTCGCTAAGGCTGTTCTTGTGGAATTGGCAAAGTGGTATTTGGAAGCCCATAGAGGGCTATGGCGAAAAAGGAAATATGTTCCGTTCAAAACTGGAAAGAAGCTTTCTGAGAAACTGCTCTGTGTTCTGTTAATTCATCTCACAGAGTTACATCTTTCCCTTCAAGAAGCCTTTCGCTAAGGCTGTCCTTGTGGAATTGGCAAAGGATATTTGAAGCCCATAGAGGGCTATGGTGAAAAGGAAATATATTCCGCTTCAAAACTGGAAAGAAGCTTTCTGAGAAACTGCTCTGTGTTCTGTTAATTCATCTCACAGAGTTACATCTTTCCTTCAAGAAGCCTTTCGCTAAGGCTGTTCTTGTGGAATTGGCAAAGGATATTTGGAAGCCCATAGAGGGCTATGGTGAAAAGGAAATATCTTCCGTTCAAAACTGGAAAGAAGCTTTCTGAGAAACTGCTCTGTGTTCTGTTAATTCATCTCACAGAGTTACATCTTTCCCTTCAAGAAGCCTTTCGCTAAGGCTGTTCTTGTGGAATTGGCAAAGGTATATTTGGAAGCCCATAGAGGGCTACGGTGAAAAAGGAAATATCTTCCGTTCAAAACTGGAAAGAAGCTTTCTGAGAAACTGCTCTGTGTTCTGTTAATTCATCTCAAAGACTTACATCTTTCCCTTCAAGAAGCCTTTCGCTAAGGCTCTTCTTGTGGAATTGGCAAAGTGATATTTGGAAGCCCATAGAGGGCTATGGTGAAAAAGGAAATATCTTCCGTTCAAAACTGGAAAGAAGCTTTCGGAGAAATGCTCTGTGTTCTGTTAATTCTTCTCACAGAGTTACATCTTTCTCTTCAAGAAGCCTTTCGCTAAGGGTGTTCTTGTGGAATTGGCAAAGGGATACTTGAAGCCCATAGATCTCTATTGTGAAAAAGGAAATATCATCCGTTCAAACAGGAAAGAAGGTTCCTGAGAAACTGCTCTGTGTTCTCTTAATTCATCTCACAGAGTTACATCTTTCCCTTGAAAAGGCCTTTCGCTAAGGCTGTTCTTGTGCAATTGGCAAAGGGATATTTGGAAGCCCATAGAGGGCTATGGTGAAAAAAAAAATATCTTCCGTTCAAAACTGGAAAGAAGCTTTCTGAGAAACTGCTCTGTGTTCTGCTAATTCATCTCACAGAGTTACATCTTTCCCTTCAAGAAGCCTTTCGCTAAGGCTGTTCTTGTGGAATTGGCAAAAAGATATTTGGAAGCCCATAGATGGCTATGGTGAAAAAGGAAATATCTTCCGTTCAAACAGGAAAGAAGCTTCCTGAGAAACTGCTCTGTGTTCTCTTAATTCATCTCACAGAGTTACATCTTTCCCTTGAAAAGGCCTTTCGCTAAGGCTGTTCTTGTGGAATTGGCAAAGGTATATTTAGAAGCCCATAGAGGGCTATGGTGAAAAAGGAAATATCTTCCGTTCAAAACTGGAAAGAAGCTTTCTGAGAAACTGCTCCATGTTCTGTTAATTCATCTCACAGAGTTACATCTTTACCTTCAAGAAGCCTTTCGCTAAGGCTGTTCTTGTATAATTGGCAAACGGATATTTGGAAGCCCATAGAGGGCTATGGGGAACAGGGATATATCTTCCGCTCAAAACTGGAAAGAAGCTGGAGAAACTGCTCTGTGTTCTCTTAATTCATCTCACAGAGTTACATCTTTCCTTCAAGAAGCCTTCGCTAAGGCTGTTCTTGTGGAATTGGCAAAGGATATTTGGAAGCCCAGAGGGCTATGGTGAAAAGGAAATATCTTCCGTTCAAAACTGGAAAGAAGCTTTCTGAGAAACTGCTCTGTGATTTGTTAATTCATCTCACAGAGTTACATCTTTCCCTTCAAGAAGCCTTTCGCTAAGGCTGTTCTTCTGCAATTGGCAAAGTGGTATTTGGAAGCCCCTAGCGGTCTATGGTGAAAAACGAAATATCTTCCGTTCAAAACTGGAAAGAAGCTTTCTGAGACTGCTCTGTGTTCTGTTAATTCATCTCACAGAGTTACATTTTTCCCTTCAAGAAACCTTTCGTAAGGCTGTTCTTGTGCAATTGGCAAAGTGATATTTGGAAGCCCATAGAGGGCTATGGTGAAAAGGGAAATATCTTCTGTTCAAAACTGGAAAGAAGCTTTCTGAGAAACTGCTCTGTGTTCTGTTAATTCATCTCACAGAGTTACATCTTTCCTTCAAGAAGCCTTTCGCTAAGGCTGATCTTGTGGAATTGGCAAAGTGATATTTGAAGCCCATAGAGGGCTATGGTGAAAAGGAAATATCTTCCGCTCAATACTGGAAAGAAGCTGGAGAAATGCTCTGTTCTGTTAATTCTTCTCACAGAGTTACATCTTTCTCTTCAAGAAGCCTTTCGCTAAGGCGTTCTTGTGGAATTGGCAAAGGATATTTGAAGCCCATAGATCTATTGTGAAAAGGAAATATCTTCCGCTCAAACAGGAAAGAAGCTTCCTGAGAAACTGCTCTGTGTTCTCTTAATTCATCTCACACAGTTACATCTTTCCTTGAAAAGGTCTTTCGCTAAGGCTGTTCTTGTGGAATTGGCAAAGGATATTTGGAAGCCCATAGAGGGCTATGGTGAAAAAGGAAATATCTTCCGCTCAAAACTGGAAAGAAGCTTGAGAAACTGCTCTGTGTTCTGTTAATTCATCTCACAGAGTTACATCTTTCCCTTCAAGAAGCCTTTCGCTAAGGCTGTTCTTGTGGAATTGGCAAAAAGATATTTGGAAGCCCATAGATGGCTATGGTGAAAAAGGAAATATCTTCCGTTCAAACAGGAAAGAAGCTTCCTGAGAAACTGCTCTGTGTTCTCTTAATTCATCTCACAGAGTTACATCTTTCCCTTGAAAAGGCCTTTCGCTAAGGCTGTTCTTGTGGAATTGGCAAAGGTATATTTAGAAGCCCATAGAGGGCTATGGTGAAAAAGGAAATATCTTCCGTTCAAAACTGGAAAGAAGCTTTCTGAGAAACTGCTCCATGTTCTGTTAATTCATCTCACAGAGTTACATCTTTACCTTCAAGAAGCCTTTCGCTAAGGCTGTTCTTGTATAATTGGCAAACGGATATTTGGAAGCCCATAGAGGGCTATGGGGAACAGGGATATATCTTCCGTTCAAAACTGGAAAGAAGCTTTCGGAGAAACTGCTCTGTGTTCTCTTAATTCATCTCACAGAGTTACATCTTTCCCTTCAAGAAGCCTTTCGCTAAGGCTGTTCTTGTGGAATTGGCAAAAGGATATTTGGAAGCCCTTAGAGGGCTATGGTGAAAAAGGAAATATCTTCCGTTCAAAACTGGAAAGAAGCTTTCTGAGAAACTGCTCTGTGATTTGTTAATTCATCTCACAGAGTTACATCTTTCCCTTCAAGAAGCCTTTCGCTAAGGCTGTTCTTCTGCAATTGGCAAAGTGGTATTTGGAAGCCCCTAGCGGTCTATGGTGAAAAACGAAATATCTTCCGTTCAAAACTGGAAAGAAGCTTTCTGAGACTGCTCTGTGTTCTGTTAATTCATCTCACAGAGTTACATTTTTCCCTTCAAGAAACCTTTCGCTAAGGCTGTTCTTGTGGAATTGGCAAAGGATATTTGGAAGCCCATAGAGGGCTATGGTGAAAAGGAAATATCTTCCGTTCAAAACTGGAAAGAAGCTTTCTGAGAAACTGCTCTGTGTTCTGTTAATTCATCTCACAGAGTTACATCTTTCCCTTCAAGAAGCCTTTCGCTAAGGCTGATCTTGTGGAATTGGCAAAGTGATATTTGGAAGCCCATAGAGGGCTATGGTGAAAAAGGAAATATCTTCCGTTCAAAACTGGAAAGAAGCTTTCGGAGAAATGCTCTGTGTTCTGTTAATTCTTCTCACAGAGTTACATCTTTCTCTTCAAGAAGCCTTTCGCTAAGGGTGTTCTTGTGGAATTGGCAAAGGGATATTTGAAGCCCATAGATCTCTATTGTGAAAAAGGAAATATCTTCCGTTCAAACAGGAAAGAAGCTTCCTGAGAAACTGCTCTGTGTTCTCTTAATTCATCTCACACAGTTACATCTTTCCCTTGAAAAGGTCTTTCGCTAAGGCTGTTCTTGTGGAATTGGCAAAGGGATATTTGGAAGCCCATAGAGGGCTATGGTGAAAAAGGAAATATCTTCCGTTCAAAACTGGAAAGAAGCTTTCTGAGAAACTGCTCTGTGTTCTGTTAATTCATCTCACAGAGTTACATCTTTCCCTTCAAGAAGCCTTTCGCTAAGGCTGTTCATGTGTAATTGGCAAAGAGATATTTGGAAGCCGATAGAGGGCTATGGTGAAAAAGGAAATATCTTCCGTTCAAAACTGGAAAGAAGCTTTCTGAGAAACTACTCTGTGTTCTGTTAATTCATCTCACAGAGTTACATCTTTCCCTTTAAGAAGCCTTTCGCTAAGGCTGTTCTTCTGGAATTGGCAAAGGGATATTAGGAAGCCCATAGAGGGCTATGGTGAAAAGGGAAATATCTTCGGTTCAAACTGGAAAGAAGGTTCCTGGGAAACTGCTCTGTGTTCTGTTAATTCATCTCACACAGTTACATCTTTCCTTTCAAAAAGCCTTTCGCTAAGGTTGTTCTTGTGGAATTGACAAAGTGATATTTGGAAGCCCATAGAGGGCTATGGTGTAAAAGGAAATATCTTCCGTTGAAAACGGGAAAGAAGCTTTCTGAGAAACTGCTCTGTGTTCTGTTAATTCATCTCACAGAGTTACATCTTTCCCTTCAAGAAGCTTTTCGCTAAGGCTGTTCTTGTGGAATTGGCAAAGGGTTATTTGGAAGCCCATAGATGGCTATGGTGAAAAAGGAAATATCTTCCGTTCAAACAGGAAAGAAGCTTCCTGAGAAACTGCTCTGTGTTCTCTTAATTCATCTCACAGAGTTACATCTTTCCCTTGAAAAGGCCTTTCGCTAAGGCTGTTCTTGTGAATTGGCAAAGGATATTTGGAAGCCCATAGAGGGCTATGGTGAAAAGGACATATCTTCCGCTCAAAACTGGAAAGAAGCTTGAGAAACTGCTGTGTGTTCTGCTAATTCATCTCACAGAGTTACATCTTTCTCTTCAAGAAGCCTTTCGCTAAGGCTGTTCTTGTGGAATTGGCAAAGGGATATTTGGAAGCCCATAGAGGGCTATGGTGAAAAAGGAATTATCTTCCGTTCAAACAGGAAAGAAGCTTCCTGAGAAACTGCTCTGTGTTCTCTTAATTCATCTCACAGAGTTACATCTTTCCTTGAAAAGGCCTTTCGCTAAGGCTGCTCTTGTGGAATTGGCAAAGGATATTTGGAAGCCCATAGAGGGCTATGGTGAAAAAGGAAATATCTTCCGTTCAAAACTGGAAAGAAGCTTTCTGAGAAACTGCTCTGTGTTCTGTTAATTCATCTCACAGTGTTACATCTTTAACTTCAAGAAGCCTTTCGCTAAGGCTGTTCTTGTGGAATTGGCAAAGTGGTATTTGGAAGCCCATAGAGGGCTATGGTGAAAAGGAAATATGTTCCGTTCAAAACTGGAAAGAAGCTTTCTGAGAAACTGCTCTGTGTTCTGTTAATTCATCTCACAGAGTTACATCTTTCCCTTCAAGAAGCCTTTCGCTAAGGCTGTCCTTGTGGAATTGGCAAAGGATATTTGAAGCCCATAGAGGGCTATGGTGAAAAGGAAATATATTCCGTTCAAAACTGGAAAGAAGCTTGAGAAACTGCTCTGTGTTCTGTTAATTCATCTCACAGAGTTACATCTTTCCTTCAAGAAGCCTTTCGCTAAGGCTGTTCTTGTGGAATTGGCAAAGGATATTTGGAAGCCCATAGAGGTCTATTTAGAAAAAGGAAATATCTTCCGCTCAAAACTGGAAAGAAGCTTGAGAAACTGCTCTGTGTTCTGTTAATTCATCTCACAGAGTTACATCTTTCCTTCAAAAGCCATTCGCTAAGGCTGTTCTTGTGGAATTGGCAAAGGATATTTGGAAGCCCATAGAGGGCTATGGTGAAAAAGGAAATATCTTCCGCTCAAAACTGGAAAGAAGCTTGAGAAACTGCTCTGTGTTCTGTTAATTCATCTCAAAGACTTACATCTTTCCCTTCAAGAAGCCTTCGCTAAGGCTCTTCTTGTGGAATTGGCAAAGTGATATTTGGAAGCCCATAGAGGGCTATGGTGAAAAGGAAATATCTTCCGCTCAAAACTGGAAAGAAGCTTTCTGAGAAACTGCTCTGTGTTCTCTGAATTCATCTCACAGAGTTACATCTTTCCTTCAAGAAGTCTTTCGCTAAGGCTGTTCTTGTGGAATTGGCAAAGTGATATTTGGAAGCCCAAAGAGGGCTATGGTGAAAAAGGAAATATCTTCCGTTGAAAACTGGAAAGAAGCTTTCTGAGAAACTGCTCTGTGTTCTGTTAATTCATCTCACAGAGTTACATCTTTCCCTTCAAAAGCCTTTCGCTAAGGCTGTTCTTGTGGAATTGGCAAAGGGATATTTGGAAGCCCATAGAGGGCTATGGGGAACAGGGATATATCTTCCGTTCAAAACTGGAAAGAAGCTTTCTGAGAAACTGCTCTGTGTTCTGTTAATTCATCTCACAGAGTTACATCTTTCCCTTCAAGAAGCCTTTCGCTAAGGCTGTTCTTGTGGAATTGGCAAAGGGATACTTGGAAGCCCTTAGAGAGCTATGGTGAAAAAGGAAATATCTTCCGTTCAAAACTGGAAAGAAGCTTTCTGAGAAACTGCTCTGTGATTTGTTAATTCATCTCACAGAGTTACATCTTTCCCTTCAAGAAGCCTTTCGCTAAGGCTGTTCTTCTGCAATTGGCAAAGTGGTATTTGGAAGCCCCTAGAGGTCTGTGGTGAAAAACGAAATATCTTCCGTTCAAAACTGGAAAGAAGCTTTCTGAGACTGCTCAGTGTTCTGTTAATTCATCTCACAGAGTTACATCTTTCCCTTCAAGAAGCCTTTCGCTAAGGCTGTTCTTGTAGAATTGGCAAAGGGATATTTGGAAGCCCATAGAGGGCTATGGTGAAAAGGAAATATCTTCCGCTCAAAACTGGAAAGAAGCTTTCTGAGAAACTGCTCTGTGTTCTATTAATTCATCTCACAGAGTTACATTTTTCCCTTCAAGAAACCTTTCGTAATGCTGTTCTTGTGGAATTGGAAAAGTGATATTTGGAAGCCCATAGAGGGCTATGGTGAAAAGGAAATATCTTCTGTTCAAAACTGGAAAGAAGCTTGAGAAACTGCTCTGTGTTCTGTTAATTCATCTCACAGAGTTACATCTTTCCTTCAAGAAGCCTTTCGCTAAGGCTGATCTTGTGGAATTGGCAAAGTGATATTTGGAAGCCCATAGAGAGCTACGGTGAAAAGGAAATATCTTCCGCTCAAAACTGGAAAGAAGCTGAGAAACTGCTCTGTGTTCTGTTAATTCTTCTCACAGAGTTACATCTTTCTCTTCAAGAAGCCTTTCGCTAAGGGTGTTCTTGTGGAATTGGAAAGGGATATTTGAAGCCCATAGATCTCTATTGTGAAAAAGGAAATATCTTCCGTTCAAACAGGAAAGAAGCTTCCTGAGAAACTGCTCTGTGTTCTGTTAATTCATCTCACAGAGTTACATCTTTCCCTTGAAAAGGCCTTTCGCTAAGGCTGTTCTTGTGGAATTGGCAAAGGGATATTTGGAAGCCCATAGAGGGATATGGTGAAAAAGGAAATATCTTCCGTTCAAAACTGGAAAGAAGCTTTCTGAGAAACTGCTCTGTGTTCTGTTAATTCATCTCACAGAGTTACATCTTTCCCTTTAAGAAGCCTTTCGCTAAGGCTGTTCTTCTGGAATTGGCAAAGAGATATTAGGAAGCCCATAGAGGGCTATGGTGAAAAGGGAAATATCTTCGGTTCAAACTGGAAAGAAGGTTCCTGGGAAACTGCTCTGTGTTCTGTTAATTCATCTCACACAGTTACATCTTTCCTTTCAAAAAGCCTTTCGCTAAGGTTGTTCTTGTGGAATTGACAAAGTGATATTTGGAAGCCCATAGAGGGCTATGGTGTAAAAGGAAATATCTTCCATTGAAAAAGGGAAAGAAGCTTTCTGAGAAACTGCTCTGTGTTCTGTTAATTCATCTTACAGAGTTACATCTTTCCCTTCAAGAAGCTTTTCGCTAAGGCTGTTCTTGTGGAATTGGCAAAGGGATATTTGGAAGCCCATAGATGGCTATGGTGAAAAGGAAATATCTTCCGTTCAGACAGGAAAGAAGCTTCCTGAGAAACTGCTCTGTGTTCTCTTAATTCATCTCACAGAGTTACATCTTTCCCTTGAAAAGGCCTTTCGCTAAGTCTGTTCTTGTGGAATTGGCCAAGGGGTATTTGGAACCCCCAGAGGGCTATAGTGAAAAAGGACATATCTTCCGTTCAAAACTGGAAAGAAGCTTTCGGAGAAACTGCTGTGTGTTCTGCTAATTCATCTCACAGAGTTACATCTTTCTCTTCAAGAAGCCTTTCGCTAAGGCTGTTCTTGTGGAATTGGCAAAGGGATATTTGGAAGCCCATAGATGGCTATGGTGAAAAAGGAATTATCTTCCGTTCAAACAGGAAAGAAGCTTCCTGAGAAACTGCTCTGTGTTCTCTTAATTCATCTCACAGAGTTACATCTTTCCCTTGAAAAGGCCTTTCGCTAAGGCTGTTCTTGTGGAATTGGCAAAGGGATATTTGGAAGCCCATAGAGGGCTATGGTGAAAAAAAAAATATCTTCCGTTCAAAACTGGAAAGAAGCTTTCTGAGAAACTGCTCTGTGTTCTGCTAATTCATCTCACAGAGTTACATCTTTCCTTCAAGAAGCCTTCGCTAAGGCTGTTCTTGTGGAATTGGCAAAGGATATTTGGAAGCCCATAGATGGCTATGGTGAAAAAAAATATCTTCCTTCAAACAGGAAAGAAACTTCCTGAGAAACTGCTCTGTGTTCTCTTAATTCATCTCACAGAGTTACATCTTTCCTTGAAAAGGCCTTTCGCTAAGGCTGTTCTTGTGGAATTGGCAAAGGATATTTGGAAGCCCATAGAGGGCTATGGTGAAAAGGAAATATCTTCCGTTCAAAACTGGAAAGAAGCTTTCTGAGAAACTGCTCTGTGTTCTGTTAATTCATCTCACAGAGTTACATCTTTCCCTTCAAGAAGCCTTCGCTAAGGCTGTTCTTGTGGAATTGGCAAAGGGATATTTGGAAGCCCATAGAGGGCTATGGTGAAAAGGAAATATCTTCCGTTCAAAACTGGAAAGAAGCTTTCTGAGAAACTGCTCTGTGTTCTGTTAATTCATCTCACAGAGTTACATCTTTCCTTCAAAAGCCTTTCGCTAAGGCTGTTCTTGTGGAATTAGCAAAGGATATTTGGAAGCCCTAGAGGTCTATGGTGAAAAGGAAATATCTTCCGTTCAAAACTGGAAAGAAGCTTTCTGAGAAACTGCTCTGTGATTTGTTAATTCATCTCACAGAGTTACATCTTTCCCTTCAAGAAGCCTTTCGCTAAGGCTGTTCTTGTGGAATTAGCAAAGTGGTATTTGGAAGCCCTAGAGGTCTATGGTGAAAAGGAAATATCTTCCGTTCAAAACTGGAAAGAAGCTTTCTGAGAAACTGCTCTGTGTTCTGTTAATTCATCTCACAGAGTTACATCTTTCCCTTCAAGAAGCCTTTCGCTAAGGCTGTTCTTGTAGAATTGGCAAAGGGATATTTGGAAGCCCATAGAGGGCTATGGTGAAAAAGGAATTATCTTCCGTTCAAAACTGGAAAGAAGCTTTCTGAGAAACTGCTCTGTGTTCTATTAATTCATCTCACAGAGTTACATTTTTCCCTTCAAGAAACCTTTCGTAATGCTGTTCTTGTGGAATTGGCAAAGTGATATTTGGAAGCCCATAGAGGGCTATGGTGAAAAGGGAAATATCTTCTGTTCAAAACTGGAAAGAAGCTTTCTGAGAAACTGCTCTGTGTTCTGTTAATTCATCTCACAGAGTTACATCTTTCCCTTCAAGAAGCCTTTCGCTAAGGCTGATCTTGTGGAATTGGCAAAGTGATATTTGGAAGCCCATAGAGAGCTACGGTGAAAAAGGAAATATCTTCCGTTCAAAACTGGAAAGAAGCGTTCGGAGAAATGCTCTGTGTTCTGTTAATTCTTCTCACAGAGTTACATCTTTCTTCAAGAAGCCTTCGCTAAGGGTGTTCTTGTGGAATTGGCAAAGGGATATTTGAAGCCCATAGATCTCTATTGTGAAAAAGGAAATATCTTCCGTTCAAACAGGAAAGAAGCTTCCTGAGAAACTGCTCTGTGTTCTCTTAATTCATCTCACACAGTTACATCTTTCCTTCAAGAAGCCTTCGCTAAGGCTGTTCTTCTGGAATTGGCAAAGGATATTTGGAAGCCCATAGAGGGCTATGGTGAAAAAGGAAATATCTTCCGCTCAAAACTGGAAAGAAGGTTCTGGAAACTGCTGTGTGTTCTGTTAATTCATCTCACACAGTTACATCTTTCCTTCAAAAGCCTTTCGCTAAGGTTGTTCTTGTGGAATTGGCAAAGGATATTTGGAAGCCCATAGAGGCTATGGTGTAAAAGGAAATATCTTCCTTTGAAAAGGGAAAGAAGCTTGAGAAACTGCTCTGTGTTCTGTTAATTCATCTCACAGAGTTACATCTTTCCTTCAAGAAGCTTTTCGCTAAGGCTGTTCTTGGAATTGGCAAGGATATTTGGAAGCCCATAGATGGCTATGGTGAAAAAGGAAATATCTTCCGCTCAAACAGGAAAGAAGCTTCTGAGAAACTGCTTTGTGTTCTCTTAATTCATCTCACAGAGTTACATCTTTCCCTTGAAAAGGCCTTTCGCTAAGGCTGTTCTTGTGGAATTGGCAAAGGATATTTGGAAGCCCAGAGGGCTATGGTGAAAAAGGAAATATCTTCCGCTCAAAACTGGAAAGAAGCTGGAGAAACTGCTCTGTGTTCTGCTAATTCATCTCACAGAGTTACATCTTTCTCTTCAAGAAGCCTTCGCTAAGAGCTGTTCTTGTGGAATTGGCAAAGGATATTTGGAAGCCCATAGATGGCTATGGTGAAAAGGATATATCTTCCGTTCAAACAGGAAAGAAGCTTCCTGAGAAACTGCTCTGTGTTCTCTTAATTCATCTCACAGAGTTACATCTTTCCCTTGAAAAGGCCTTTCGCTAAGGCTGTTCTTGTGGAATTAGCAAAGGATATTTGGAAGCCCTTAGAGGGCTATGGTGAAAAGGAAATATCTTCCGTTCAAAACTGGAAAGAAGCTTTCTGAGACTGCTCTGTGTTCTGCTAATTCATCTCACAGTTACATCTTTCCTTCAAGAAGCCTTCGCTAAGGCTGTTCTTGTGAATTGGCAAAGGATATTTGGAAGCCCTTAGAGGGCTATGGTGAAAAGGAAATATCTTCTGTTCAAAACTGGAAAAAGCTTTCTGAGAAACTGCTCTGTGTTCTGTTAATTCATCTCACAGAGTTACATCTTTCTCTTCAAGAAGCCTTCGCTAAGGCTGTTCTTCTGGAATTGGCAAAGTGATATTTGGAAGCCCATAGAGGCTATGGTGAAAAGGAAATATCTTCCGCTCAAACAGGAAAGAAGCTTGAGAAACTGCTCTGTGTTCTGTGAATTCATCTCACAGAGTTACATCTTTCCTTCAAAAGCCTTTCGCTAAGGCTGTTCTTGTGAATTGGCAAAGGATATTTGAAGCCCATAGATGGCTATGGTGAAAAGGAAATATCTTCCGCTTCAAAACTGGAAAAAGCTTTCTGAGACTGCTCTGTGTTCTGCTAATTCATCTCACAGAGTTACATCTTTCTTCAAGAAGCCTTCGCTAAGGCTGATCTTGTGGAATTGGCAAAGCGATATTTGGAAGCCCATAGAGGCTATGGTGAAAAGGAAATATCTTCCGCTCAAACAGGAAAGAAGCTTCCTGAGAAACTGCTCTGTGTTCTGTTAATTCTTCTCACAGAGTTACATCTTCC